>JAHZNB010005831.1:0-28282 GCA_027744295.1 Callyntrura guangdongensis
TTCCATTCTGTGTGTAGCCAGGCGGATCACACTTGTATTTTCTGGGTTTACTTATCTACACTAATAGTTTTATTTACGCAGACAAAGGAAAAATCGAATTTTTTTCCGAGGTACAAACCCTCTTTTTTTCAACCTAGGTTATGGCATACATACCACGTCACGCCAAGTTTCAAACAAAACTTTTAAGAAACCGGGTGCAATAGTAAAATATTCCCGTATAAAAAGCCCAAATGAAAAAGTGCATTAAAGCTAGAGTTGAGAATTATTATGGTATTTGAAGTGCTATACATGGCACACGTTCATGGGCTTGTTAATAGAGGAAAGGAGGGAAACGTATTCATCCATTATTGGTAAATGGTTCCCATATTTTTTATCTCTCGGCAAAATTACTCTACTAAAATACTCGAAAATATATGACGTACTTACCTATACACATCCTTTCTTACTTTGTCGTACAGTTACCATTAGTTCGCCAGCAGCAGCAGCAGAAACATGAGATAGAAATGTGTATAAAAGCGAAAGAGAAGGAAATGATCCGACATGAAAAGAGTTCCCTGTCTGTCTTTATTTTACGAAAATGAGAGAATCGTAGAAAGAAAGAGGCAAGTTCTGTTTTTTTTTGCTTTTATTAGCTCCTTCTCGACTTTGCTATCTCATACACCGTAAATGTATACATCGCGCTTTTTACTTATGGGTGTGGAATGAGCGGTAAAAGTTTTTTGTTCTTCTGTTCTTCTCTGGAGCATTTTTTTTTCTTCTGACAGAATGGTTGATGCTACAGCCTCCTCTGTACTGCAGTAAAAGAGTGGCGTATATACAAATGTAAAGGGTTTTAGGTTGTATATATATAAAACAGCGTGCCTATATAGCTGCTAACATTTTTGGCACACAGAGAGTCTTAAAAGAAATAAGGCGATAACAAAAGTATGCATATACTACAATTTACTTTATTAACATAATACTCCTTATTTATTTATGCTTCTCTTTGAAGATGGTTTTGTCAAAGACGGACACGCTAGCTTCTATCTCGCGTGTAGAGGACTACGTTTTTAGACTTCATTATATTCCAACATTATTTTAAAAATAATTGTAACGAAGTGCCAGGGTCATTATTTTTTATATTAGGGAATGCGGATAAAAATGTCTCACGTAGCAGCAGAGTGTTGGCGGTTGCAGAATAGAACAAACCGTGATTATATACATTCTTTTGTCTTTCCCGCAGCACAACGGGAAACAGAAGCGGTGAATTAGGGAAAGGGAAATAGCGCAGGAGGGTGTCTCAAAGGGCACAATTTTTCTGAATAGAAATGTCATAAAGATGAAGGAGAAAGAGAGATGCACTAAAGATATAAACATTTTAGGGATAGAGACTTTTAAATAAAGACCACATTGCTAACAGGTTTGTTTGCCAAGACAGACAACAGAAGTAAAATGCGTCAATCGCGGCTTATATTGTATACATGTAGAGAAATACAATTTTTTTATAGGGACCGAGTATTGGCTCTCACGCCAAAATACTTTGTATATAATATTATATTATTGTATTGTTGGTGTGACAGATTCGGGCGTGGCGTAGGGTTAATGGACGTAACAATAAATTGTGCCGCGAACAATTAACCTTGTTTATTGAATTATATTTATCCAAACTGTGTGCTAGACTTCAAAGGGGTATTTATGTGTGCTTTGTACTTTTATCATAGGTATACCTAGTAGTAGTCTAGCTAATGCCAGATGATAACAGATACACATGCTATGTATATACGAGTTGGTCTTATTATACCTATTGTTTTAATTTGCTTGCAGACAACTTCATTATGTGCACAGATGACCTGAATATTTTTGTATGTACACGGTAGTAGTATCATCACCCTAACTTGTCGGTTGTAACGTGGAAATGAAAACTGTCATTGTAAGTGGAAGACGTAAGCAAATAGGGATACGAGAAAATTTGCAGGACTTTCTCAAGGTTTCATCTTCCACTTTCTCCTGTAAAACAAGCGTACACTCAAGCAAAATTTTTGTCTGTTACAATCCGGAGAACACAGCTTGAGGTAGTGGAAATTTAAATTTCTAATTAGTCTTTGTACAGAACGTAATATGTTTTTTCCAGAAATAAATTTTTGTGGAGGAGACTTGTCTGTACAATGAATAGGGGCCAAAACTGCCTCAAGCTGTCCTGTAAGAAGTAATTGTGATGCGGAGAAAAGTATCAGTTTGCAAGTTGAAAGCATTGTGCATGCTCATTCAACTCACAGGACTCTTTTGGCACTAATATGTGCTTTGTTCAGCAGTTTACCGTTGAAACTTTGTATGGTTTATTGGATTTTCTGGAACGAAATGTGTACACCGTAAAACTTTTATTGTAAAGCCCGGCATCTAATAAAAACTTTTCAGCATGCTACTTTCACTATCCAAATTTATGGATTTTTATTGGAAACTAGTTTCCGGACTTTTCCTAAGCTTGTCCAAGCATTTTAGTATTGTCGGAGAACATAAAAGGTTAAGCATGCATGGTGGCACCGGCACCGATTATGTACTTCTTCTTGTCCTATGATCCGTTACATTACAGCTTTCTTGTCTGTTGAACCTGTGCAGCACTCTGTGCGTATCAAACGAAACTGTGTACCATTTAAACATAAATCTACATTCTTTTCAAAGGAAAGAAACCCCAGGGAAGAATACATGTATATTGATAGGCTTAAATGGTCATTCTTACCTGCATATCCCAAACTGCTGACGAAGAATAGATGACCAATGGATATCGTAGACACCGAATCATATAAAAGATTTCACGGCTTTTGATAGAGAAAAAAACTGGGTATACTGTTGCTACCATTCCTTGTAATGTTAACAGCTGTTGGCAATAGTAGTTGGTGTAAAGTTTCTGTAGTGTGATTAGTTGTTTGTAAACTTGACAAGAAAGGAGAAAGTAAAGAGAACGAGAGCTGTTGAATACGTACTTGCACCGATATGCAATCTCATAATATGTTTGTGCCAGTCCTGCCATCCAAGTTGCTACTACAAGTTTCATACCATTCCCCCATTCACAATAAAATTTTAGCTTTTCTGTTTTCTGTACTTTTGGCTGTTATGCAGTCGCTGTGGAACAGACAAAAATATTAGTCAGCAGCTGTGTACAAGTACAACTGATACACAACGCCTGCAATCTTAAAACTCATCAAATGTTTACAAATGCACTACTGTGCTCATTTGCATAATCTTGTATCACGTATTCACGAAAAATCGTTTTTTAGTATTCTTTATTGTTTCTCTGCTGCAGTAATGAAAGCACTCCCCAATCCTTCTTTTTTATGGATGGAAAAAGCTCGTTTTTCATTTCCTCCGTTATTAGCTCATTTTCCGTTATCTTTTGTAGTACCCAATCTTGCTAGCGGCGGCAAGTTGTGAAAAAGGGGAAAATGTTGCTGTGTGCGCGCTCTTAAAGCCTAAAGCTGTTTATGAAACTGTAACAGACCAAAAAGCTCTTTTTGGTCAATCATATTCATTAGATAAACTCCAATAATCTCCTTTTTTGAACAGGAGGATTTTTTTTTACCAAAGCGGATTCCATACTGATGCTTTCATGCTGGAGGGTGGTATTTGTTTTCCAGAAAATAATAAGTGTAGGTGGACGGCAAAATGAAAATCTGGTTTCTTCTTTCAGATTCTACTAACAGGCTCACAACAAGCTTAGTTCTTATGTTTACTGTGAACAAAACAGAGAGAAAGGCTGTTATTAGGTAGCTTACATATGGATACAAACTACTTACTCTGTGTGCAAGTCAAAATGCCGAGTAGTATTGCCTAGTACATATGTTGCAAAGAAACTACAAACAGCAAAAAACGAGCCTTTGAGCTTCGTAGCGGTAAATACAAAAAGCATATATCTTTTTTTTCCTTTTGTTCCCTTCAGTAAGTAGATTTGCTTGTGGCTGGGAATCCTGATGAGGTAATGGAACCTGAGAAAAAAAACAAGACTAGAGAGCGGGTGAAAAAACCTATACTTTGTTGGTTTCATGTATTTGTGCGGGAATGAAAGTAGGTATTCCAGAAACTAATATACGAACCAGAATCTCCTAAACTGGGAATTGTGAGTGCATACTATAATTAAAAGTTATGGGCCATTTTCAGATTATTTATTAGTTCCCTGTGAAAAAAGGTTTGTATATGGGAAGCCAGAGTAAAAACAGGGATTCTAGTGTAGTGCCGTTAATATACACAGACGATGATGAAAACGCTACAAGTTTGAGGTTTTTTAAACACAGGCAGAAGTACTTAATGCGTCCATGATATTCCATTCCGAGCATTACCACACGATGAGAATTTTCTTTCTCTACATGAACTGAAACATAAGATAAACCTTTTAATGTATCATGCTGTATGAAAGTAATGCCTTACAACAGTTCCCTGTGGTCTCAGGTAAACGTTGTGCGTAAAAAACAAGCTTGACGAAATCTAGCCGTGCTGGTGATTGAGCGGGAATGAGAAAATTTGAAAATCATAATCGTTCAAAAGAATTACTCTTTCTCATTAATCCCACTGATGATGTATGGATGTAAATTAAACCCGAAATAATTGAAAACAAAGTCGCGTTGTGTAATATGTTATTATGGTGCTCTGCTGGAGACTTTTATTTAAAACACAAATTGTTTACGGAATGGTTATTACTTATTACGCCACAGTGAAATTACTGTTTATTCGGCATGCTATATTATGAAAGTCTACCAACAAGAAATGCTTACAAAATGTCGGTAATAACGAGAAGCGTGTAACGCTAATGAGCAACTACTGAAAAAGTAGACCCCGCGGAACTTTGATGCCCCCCGGGGTCAAAGGGATCAAATATTTTGCGTTTAAATTTGCAAACGTTATCACTATTCATTACGTATCTGTTCGCCAAGTTTCATGTATGGCTGTCATTTGAAACAAATTGTGACCCCCGTTGACACCCAGGGGGTCTACCCCAAACCCCCATCTTCGAACTCATAAAAGCTATTGAGCAAATCTATCGATTGCCGATAACAGAATTTCAAAGTTCGTTTGCGTTCAAAAGTTATTGTGCGAACAGACAGACAGACAGAAAGACAATCTCATTAACTACTGAATATTTTTTCACTCTGATTTTTTCAGTAGTTACTAACTGGACATGGATCGTATCATACGATTCGTATGACAAGACGATGACGACGTTGATGAAATGAATGAAAATGTGATTCAATTCGGTTTTTTCTGGAAAGATAGATGGGCTGGTGTGCAGCTTACTGAAGATGGACCGATGGACGGAAAGAAAAGTTACCAAGTTGGATGTGCTGCGTGATATGACGGAGGGAATAAAAATGGAGAGGGAGGGACAGGGAGTGAGACGGAGCGAAAGAGGAAGTTATGAAGGTCTGATGCTGTTACTCGTGTTGCTCCTGTCTTGAGTGTTAGTTGTTGTAGTAGTGTAGTTGGTGAAGAAGTTAAAGTAGTTGCACACGAGTGCCAGTCTTACGTGCTAAACCCCTTATGGTCCGTTTGGGACTTGTAGCAAACTTATGTGATTGTGATAGGACTGGGTAGAGATGGTGGTGGTGGTGCTGCTGCTGCTCTCGTATATTTTCTCCACTGCTTTCCTTCCCAAAATTTGTAGATTCACGGGTGTTTTCCGAACATTCCTTATTGTAAATAATGCCCTATGACTCTGCTTTCTTTTCATCATTATTGGCCTGTCACTTGGTAAATTTATGTAGGTATTTTATGTACATTGATGCTTTTACAAGACCTTATGGGCTAAAGTGTGGTTGGGCACACAAGAGTATTTTCTTCTTCTTTGAGAGCAAGGCGGACCAGGGACACCGGGATGGTGCTGTTGATGTTTCAAAGTCTGCATAATTTTTTATTTAAAAGCACGTTGGTTGATAAGAGTATGTGGTGCGTGAACGTGTGGTCTGGGTTTCGAAATGGTGTCCTCGTCGTTTATTATTTTGCTGGATACAGTGCCCTCATTTCTATTACAAGTAGTAATCATTGGTACCCTGCTGTGTGAGTTTGTTACCGGATGGAAACGTCTTTCCTTTCACCACCACCACCGTCACCATTCCGACGGGCTTGATGAAATGATGATACTGGATACGCCAACTTTTGTTGAGAGAGCGTCGTCTTGTGCATAAAGTAAAATGTCATTCTATTACTCCCGCATTCTCCTGAGTATAACGTGTGCCAACAGGAAAAAATAACCCCTGTTTTCTTGCCTTCCACCACCATACGGAATGATGATGGTATCATATTCTTGAAATTTTCATATTTATAGATCATCTCCGCCAGGTTTTATGATATCAGGATGTGGAAAATACATCATCTGTTGGCTGTCATTACAGGGAATGGCAGGGAAGATTACGATAGAATGGAAAAATGAAATTAGCAAGGGTATATACACTAGTCAATGAACTTACTTGAACCGAAAGTTTCAAGGCGGATAATATATTTATGATGATAATGTTTTGACGGTAGTTATTCATGATGATGGTAAAACGTGTTAACCAACCAACACAAGACACCATAATGCACTTTCATATAAGATGTAATAATATGATGTAAAGGCGTGAAAAGGAAAATGCAAAGAAAGGTTTCTTCCAAACGGTTATAACTTTCTGAAGGACTATTAAACTTTATTGACAGTGTGTTATCATCAGACCAAGTGAAAATGACAGTTGACAGAGACAGTATACAGCATTGTATTTTTGGGGGATTTTGGTATAAGTATGGTATAGTTTATAGGAAAAATATGGAAACATCAATCCTATAACAAAAATCAACATTCTACTTTCACTTCCTTCGTCGAGCACATTGCAGATGAATGGGTACACACGTAATGTTATCTTGTAAGCGCCGCCTTGTACACGAAGGTGGAAATAATATAATTCTATGATAAAAAGTAAAAAAAAAACCTCACAGCACAAAATATTTGGATAAAAATTAATAAAGTAGTTAGAAATTAAACTACATAAATGGTATACTTATATGAAAGCACGTAAATATAATAATAACGATAATAATAATAAGCGGGATTTGGTATAGTACTTGTAGCAGCATTCAATGGACCTGGCGTGAAGAATGCTTCAAAATTATACTGTGCATTTCTTCCAGTTGGCCAACTAAAATTTATGTATTTCACCGAATATAAACTACACTTAAGTGTGTCTAGTAGAGCACTACACTAGCTTGTAGTGGGCTATAGCGTGTTGTAGCGAAAAGTGTAACAAGAAAGTCAACCAAGTTGAATGTTCGGGAGACGGGAGCTTAAAAATTTGCAGATGTGCGTAAAACATACATGTACAGTGACCATGTACCACGAGTACATGCAATACTTATTATTACTACTACTAGCTATGCAAATTGTTCTTTACACTGGAAGTATGTACGTGTATTCGGGGTATGTACAAGGGTGTATTGTGAAATACTTGTTCCGATCCGTTTTATACAAGTTGACGTTTATATTTATAAGCTATAGGCCGAAGTATGTGTTTCATGGTAATGATAAAAGTGGAATATTTTGATACAGCTAATGATAGTTTGGTAACTGGGATATAACGGCTCCAGTGTGATATCTCTTAGAACCAAGCTCCTTCAGTAATTTGGGAGAATTTTTCATTAAACCCACCGCCACCGTCACTTTCTCGTGCGGTGCAATCGCCGCGAGTAGGAGAAGAGTCAACTTTTCCGGGTAAATTGTTATTGTTGCCATCTTGCTCCACAACAGTCTTCTCATTAGAAGCTTCACAACCCTCCGGAGAGTTCCTTCCTTCTTCAATTACAGAGCTGACGGGCGAGCAGCTCTTTACGGGAGAACCAGTGTGGGAGCCAGGAGGACTCTTATGCAACACGGAGATAATTCTCGGCGTAGTGTCAATGGGCTTTGAAGCAAAGGTCAGTAGCCCACCAACTCCACCAGCAAAGATGGAGTCAAGGGCACCCGAGATGGTTGTATTGTGCAAGGCATAGAAACTCGAGGACGAGGACGACTTTAAAGGAATTTCTAATGCTGGTCGGCCATTAGCGCTCCTTCCTAGCACTCCCCCACTGCTGGTAGCACCACAAACGCCACCACTACCACTGGTAGAGCCTCGACACTTATTTTCACCAGTCTCATCATCCCTACAATAATTAGAAGAACTGTAAGAATCATAATTATTAGTAAAACTTGCTCCATCCCCGCTAATCCCAACGTAATCTTGAAAGTCGAATGTATGACGACGAGAAACAGGGATCTTTCTGTTCTTAATCGTTTTCGCCACAATCTTTCCTCCAAAGTACGTGGTGGTCGTTCCTGCAGATCGAATTTTGTTCAAAACATCAGGATGCACGTATTTGCGGGAACGGTAGTCTTCTACTGCCGCACTGCTGCTAACATTCGATGAAAAAGATGGATCCTCCTCTGTTAAGGGCACTTGGCAAGAAGTTCGCAACATGCTAGGGACACTGGAAGGGCTGAGCCCGGTATTGATTTTTGGAGAAAACTTTGCTGGCTCAGAGATCTTTCTTTCAATTGGATTCTTATTCATTGGGCTAACGCTACTGCTCCTTCTCCCAACACCACGACCACTACCACCATCCACTACATCTCCCGTTTGTGTAGACATTGGTGCAGCAGCAGTTGTGGTAGTAGTACACCTTAATTTGATACTACTATCTGTAGTGACTGGTGTTTTCTCTGTGGCCGATACCAATCCCATTGCTGATGACGATGTTGCGGAGGATGCAACAAATGAATGATGACTTGGACTTTGAACCGGGGAATTTGTCTCACTCATCAAAACGGGCTTTCCAAACCTACGTCCGATACTCGGAAAATCATCTCTCATACTCTCTGACCGGTATATCTTGCTCGTAGGGTTTGACTTGATGTAGCTTAAAGACTTTTTAACGATGCTGAAGGATCCTGAAAACCCTGTGGGCGTACTAGACGCAGTATCTACAGAGTTCTCAGATCCGTGGTTATTGCCCCTCATCTTCAGCATGTTTTCAAACACATTCCTCACGTTCTTCACAGTATCTGGAGCGGGGAGCTCCTCTGCTAATATGTTCGTTTTTGATGAGGACTGTTTTAGTATTCCACCTGCTAGTCCGTACGTTGATGGCGAAGATCCTCCCAAAGAGGAAATGCCTGTACCCATACTCTGTGAACGTCGTAGGGACCCTCCTCCTGTAGACGTCCCGTCCCGAGGGCTAAGGTTCAGCAGTGTAACTGGTCTTTTGTTCAGTGTGGGTGGTGATGGAATGGTATCCCGGTCGAAATTAGCTTGCCTCCTGTAAGCACGCAAAAAAATGGGATATGATTAAACGAGATTATTTTTTGCCTGAGAATTGGTGATGCCTCTTTGTTTAATAAATTCTACACACAAGATTCACATCAATAATAAATCAGTTGTCATATATAGTCCTGACCTCTAGTATAGCAACTACTAAAAATGATGAGATTATAGCCTGTCATTCCTTTTATCTCTATCCCAATACACAGGTAAGATGCCCTACAAAGAACATCACCTTACATACATACACATGCAACAAAGAAGTTTGAGAAAATTGAAGTTTGGAGGTTGGGGTTGGGAGTGAGCAGATGAAAAGCCCCCGTCTACACGGAATGATAAATGAGTCAATTTAGTGGCATTCCTTTGTTCACATGTCCGTATAAGGTAATCACCAAAATGGATTGTATTACGGTTTTTCTACCATAAAGTGTGCGGTGTTAACCCCATATATCTTGAATAAGGCAGAGTGACAAACTAGCATTCCAATTCGTACTTCTAACACCACTATTTTACCTTTAATTTCTTTGTTTCAATCAAAAGCAAAATCTTTCAATTTGTGCTCTTTCTCACGCAAATCGATCAAAAACTTTTTCGGGAGATACGTACTATTAGATCGTGATAATCCTGTATCCCATCATTCCCATCCAATAGTAAATTTTGATAATTCCTTTTCAAGCTGTGATGATGACGACACGATGGAGATGGAGAGGCGATGAAGAGCGTTCAACTAAAGTAAATTACAGCAATCATTTTGAACTTTTTTAAGACTGAGAAAGGTCTCAGATTGGGAAAAACTACACAAAGTGTAGCTGATTGAGAGAGTGAGGAAGAGCCACTCTTGATAATGGATTCGAGTAAATTTAGAGGAAAGTGAACAGGGGAAAGAGAAAGTAGTTTACCCGCATCCATGTACGCATTTTTATTCATATATAAGTGCATTTTGTTGAGGGAGTTGTTCATACGGCGTGTTGCTCTATGTACATAGGCGACTGCATGCATATTACCTATTCATGTGCACCGCCAACCACTAATACATGCCTCGATAAGTTACACCGGAGACGGTTGTGTGGAATGTGAAATGCTGATGATTCAATAGCAGGGAATAATCTACCGATTCCAATCCGAAGCACATATTCTCTTCCAGCAGTACACTTGACTAGTGAAGCAAAAATAGAAAATAGTGTCTCTCCTCGTAAATGTTGCTGACGGTGGTTGCAACCCTCATTCTTTTCTAATAAAGTCCTTCCGTCTTTTTACGTCAGTACTAGTCTGTAAACCAAGTCAAATTTCTCTGGTTTCATAAGTAAACTAAACTTCACCCAAACCATAGAACTTTATGCCCAAGCATGTGTCATTTAGCAAACTACGGCATTTTTATATTTTCCCCTTCTCTTTTAAGTCTTCCGGAAAAGTAGACATCGAGAGAGTTGAGTTGTATTCACAATTCACACAATGCATACCATCATCATCATCATCAGACTATCACTGCTCATATACTTATTATTATACATACTCTGGTTCTACCAAAAGTACAAGTACATGTACACTGAGAGCCATCATATTGCGGAGTTAGTGTTTCCCTCAGAAGCAAGTGAAATGGTTCAATTTTGCATTGAGAATGAGGAGAAACTGGATGGCGGGATTATTTTCGCCTCCGTAAAGTGCACTTTCAGAGATGAATGCGGATTTGGATAATATGCTTCCATGTTTAAAAGCATTCTCTAAAGTCTATACAGAGAGCTCTTCCACACAACCCCTTTGCAGTTACGACAATGAGCTTCTCTCAAAATGCTATTTCCAATTCCAGTGAGTTTGTGAATAAACAAGGCGAGTTTACAAAAGAAGTTATTAAACCCCCTTTCCTATCAGTCGGCGGCAGCATAAAAAAGACTGCCCTCTTTGAGTAAAACGGCCACTAAGCCAATACTCGCATCTATAAACGTGTATGACGTTACAACGTTATTTATTTATAATATAATACTTATAATTTACGTAGTTGCGACTAGCGCAAGAGGTGTCTTAATCTGAATGACGGCTTTTGGAAAATGACTTAAAATATTTTCAATGTGCACAAAAGAGAAATTCACAAACTGGCGTGGTGTGTAAACATACTGGGTGAGCCCAAATAATATGTTTCTTCGTGGAAAGAATATAAAATGGAGGACATCGTTGTCTTTGGTTTACTTTTCTTCTAATGGTTCCTTCCCCATTTACATTTATTTGGTTTCTGGTGCGGTTTACGTAAGAAGTTGCTCGTTATTATGAAGAACAAACACACATTTTTCGTTTGGCTGCTTGCCGGGTCGTGTGATGAACATATGGCAAACAACTTTGTGCCATTTAATTGAACTTTATTCAGATAATTATGATAAGACCCATTTATTCGTATTTGAATACATTCTTGGTTTGTCAATAGCAGAGCTTTCAGGTTGAGAAATGAAGCGAAGCGCAGCCAATAAACAAAGAACCACGAATGGTTTCTATTGCTGTAAATTTGACAAGCAAATAAAACGGCGAAAACCACAAATGTAGACATTCTATGGATCCGTCCTTGTTAGAAAGTAAAATATCAGCTGGAAAGGAAATAAATGATGTTGGATTGACGTAAACTATCTGATCGGTTGTTGTTTTCGTTCCCGTTTTTAGAGGGTTGAGGGATTCATTCTCTCAAGGGAAACTTAGGTCGTTTGCCAGGTGTTTTATCACTAAAACAGAAGTTCTTTGTTCTACTAACCATAGCCGTATATATTTTATAGCCGAAGAAGGAAGATTAAGGTTGCTTTCCAAGCCACTGCACCGTATGGTTGGCCATATCATGAGCACTTACGTTTATTGTCAGTACTTGTCGAATTTGAGGAGAAACTAATTTTATTCTTTAGTAAATTATGCGTAAGCTTTCTCATCTCTACTTTTCTTCAATTTTATCTAAACCCTTAACAAAACTAACGAAATGCAGCTTTTAGCAGAGATTCAGCCAGAGTAAAAGGTTGAAATACGTGGAAAGCCCGCACAAAGTTCAAATAAACCCCGTTTCTTTTTCCATTTGGAGAGAAGCTATAAGAGCACAAAAATGCTCGAATATACTTCTCCTTTTGTACAAACACTAAGTTAAAACCTTCAAAACCACTTTTCTTCCTGACAGCGGATACATCATCAGTTGTGAAAGTTTACAGAAGAGAAAACGGAAACCTTCAAAACGACGGAGGTGTCGCAACGAGAACACGGCCGGATAGTAGATGACAACAATTGCGTTTAATTCATGACATTTTGAGTAGATAAAAGGCACTTCGAATTTTTCTCTCAGGAAAGAAAACACGAAAAATGTGTCTTTCAGAAAGTGTGTAGTGTGTCTCCTGACAATGACGATAGTTTATGTCAATGCAACGACTGAGTGATAACAAATTGAAAATGAGCATTTTGAAAACTAAATACTACTACAACACAACTACAGAAATCAATCTTGTATAGAACTGCGCGGTAGGTAAGCCTTTCTTTCTATTAAAAGGAATACCATAAATTGTAAGTTCTTTAAGAGATGAAAATTCTGTCTAAAACACATGTACAACATATATTCACAGTCAATAAAGCTATTCGCAGCAGCAGAAGTTGGTAACTTTTTAAAAGTAACCCAGAGCAAGTAAACTCTTATTCTTACTATTGTATAACAAAAAGCCTGATAATAAACACGTGCATCAATGATAAATATTCTGCAGTGAATCCTAACATTAAAAAGGTGCAAAAATTTAATGCACACATATACGCGTATGAAAACATGTGCTATTGAATAATCATGGTGAAAGCATACGAGCTCAGAAAATCCTTTTCTGATTACGAGCCCACAAATTACTAAAAAAATACGAGAAGATGAAAAATACAATTTCATTTTTTTACAACTTTAGTGTACACTCCCCTAGCTCATGGATGATTTCACATGAGCTGTAGTTTTTTTTCGGGTGGTACCCTACCATTGAAACAACTTGCATGAATGGCTAAGGTGCTTTGAATTCTATTTTTTGTTGTATCCTGCAACCAGTGAGTATGCTTTGTGTATGTTGGCGAATTTCACTGTGTCTGGAAAGAACGGTCTTTTCTGCCCGTGACATTTTGACAGATAAATTATTTCTTGTGGCTGAACATTTCTTATTTCAGGACTACGACTCCAGTATACTATGAAACAATATTGGAGTTTTTTCTTCTTCAAAATCTGAGACTGCATTATGCAGTGTATGTATTGTAGTAGTTATGAAATAATGGCGCCAGTTTTTACGACCAACATTTCAAACACAGTATAGCCGACTGGTGAATTCAGATAACTTGTAAACAGTCCTGGAATTTCGTGTTTACCAGACATTTGTGACGAAGGTTCGACAGCGGGAAAGGCTCAGAGAATTTTCCTGTTTTTTTAAAAAAAAATCTATACATCCACGTCTTTCTCGACATGCTTGCACTTTTTTATTTTTTGCCTTTTGTGAAACTTTCAATTGAACCATGAATAACATTTGTAGACATTTCTCTTGAGCTGAACGTAAAAATCGATTAATTCCAGTACTCTACATGAAGCAGAAATGATACTTTTTGAATAATCAGGGCACTTTTTCAATATTTTATTCCCCTTGGGTAAAGAAAAGTTTCAGAATAAAATTGGAAACCCACAAGTGTGATCATCTTTTCAAAAGTCGGACTTGTTGTGATATAAGTTTGTTGGTAGCATACTGATGAGAAAAATGGCGAGACAGAATGACTAAATATTATTTTTTACTGAAAAAATACTTGAAAAGCTCGTTTTATTTTCAACCTTTTATTGTGTCTGACTTTTCCTTGAGTAACAAACAATAACTACATCGGCTGGCTGATTGAAGTCAAGAAGAGACAATGTAACTTTTTAATGAACTGTTGACTAGCGTAAAATAATTAGGGTTCCCAATAACAGTTACAATATCCGTATTGAATAGAGTCACGGCGGAAACGATCGCGTTGTAGATATGCCCATTGTACTGACAGGGGATTTCCACTGAAATACTTTTCCAAAAAAGTCTGAATCCGACACACAAGAAAAGAATCACCATTGTCTGGCACGATGAAATGTTCTACTTTTCAACAAAGTTTGCTATTATAAATCACACATCTTATGAATCGGAGCAAAATCAAATTTATGGGGATAAAGTTTGCTCTCAGCAAATTCTTCCTTTTTCTTATTGGAGTTTTCCCATTGGATTCCCTTCTTCTTGTGAAAATGGGCGTGAAAAATTAGAAAGGTACACGTATATAATATTATATGAAATGGAATGTGACTATGTGACCTCCAAAAATAGGTATATCTTGGTATGTAAGCATGTTACATAGTGTTTATGGATCATCTCCAGGAAAAGTAAAAATGGCTTTTCCCTGTAGCTGGCAAGATATTTTTCACTAATGGGCACTCATGGCTTAAAATTTCAACGGTTTTTGTGCCAATACGTGCGTTATCCGTAATTCAAAAAATCATTACAAATCTCCGTTGGTAATGATCTCTATATGTACACGTTCGAATGTCACATTTCCTTGTATGTATGTACAAAAGTTCAGTTTCATGCGAACAAAATACTTTCACTCTGAAGTACCACCTAAATCAGATAAAGCAGTGCCAACACGGCAAAAAGGAAAACCTGAAAGAAATCGAGTGGATTATGATGTCGTAAGTCATAACAGGCTCTACACAAACAATTTTAAACCTTCCTTTCAGCAGAATATAGCACTTATATTATTGGTGGTAATACCTATGTCCAAATGTATTAAGTAAATACGCGTACAAAAAGTCCTTCAATAATAATAGAATTGTATAGTATGATCTACAAGTCAAGAGGATCGATACACAACATTTTCTCTTCTTCTTTCCATTCCAACTCGAAGTTTTCCATCATTATCATCTTAACGATGCGATGCCTGGCATCCAATTTTGTCGCCTCTACTCCTCGTACTATTACACCATTGATGTAGTTTGTTGAGTTACGCTTCGCAAAAAATCCAATTTAGGCGTGTAATATACTTGAAGGAGAAAATAACTTTATCCCTTGGAATGATGTAAAAGGGCGTGAAGGCGGTCATGTACGATAAATACAGGTGTGTTCATATCGAAAGTAATAACGAAAAACTGTGAATATGATGTAGTATGTACATGTGAACATAAAATGATTAAAATAACAACTGTGTCCGTAGTTAATGTGTGCAATTTGTAACAGTTGTGGTTATTAATAGCATTATTGCAATTATTTTTGTATTACAAACTACAGTTATTATTGACGAGACGAGCGTCGAGGAAGAAGTCAGCAACAGAAACTATAATGTGTGTGACGGAAGTTTTGACTCCTTTCCTTATTACCATAAAGAACAAACTCTTATTTTACAGTCGAATTTTTACAGTATCACACGTACTACACCTACCTACATTCATATACCGATCATGATTTCACCAAAGATGACACAAACATTCGTTGTGAAGTAGAACTAATATCTTCACAGGAATAGCTGGTTACGAGAAGGAAGTGACACACAAGTTTGCAGAAGTAAACAAATTGTCAATGTTCAAGAGAGACGTAAAAGGTAAATAACCATGTCACGACTGTATCTACCAACTTGATATCCCGCTATCGCCATCGTCATCAGAGGGATATAGAATGAATGAGTGGGTGACAGCATGACACGTAATAATGGTATCATTCGGAGACAGTCAAGTATGAGAATAAGTAAACAACCCATTTTCTCGTCGCGCATTTGGCTCAGGAACACCAACACTGGAAAGAAAAAGTTGCAATTTTCCTTCAAAACAACCAAGCGTGTATATTATACGACTACTGTGTGCGTGTGTGTCGTTGAGTTGGGATGTAGATATCCCTCTGCTCTCTTTTTGCCCTTTCCCTCGGCTCTCTGCCATCTGCTAAGACAAAATGGTAACAGTATCCATGAACAAGGAATGGGATCTGAGTTGAAAGAAGTTCTTAAAGAAAATGACAAAATCACACTATCAGATAAGTACTAGTTGTACATTATTATAACGTGTACATATTATACAGCCGTTCTCGCCAAGGACTACTTGGTTATGCATTAGATCTGATCATAAGCCGCTTTCACCAGATCATCTGCGTGAAAAGTTACATCTGGCGTACACATGAAAAAGTTGTCACGAGAAGGTAAAACTAAAAACTCGGGCGACAACGAAGAAAAACAGGCTACGAGGCAAAAGTGTGTCCACAGAACATCACAACATTAGCAAATAAAGTTTCCTCTTGAAAGTCATGCATGAAACTGAAAATCCCATGCTTGACGTTCTCCCTATCATGTCATCGTATTCCTCCATATGTTCATGTAAAGTGAAGCTGTTGTAAGTGTATTATCATTTTGGCCGTTAACTTTTAGAAAACAACTGCATTGCAAAAAACAGCATGGTAGGATAGTATTGGTTTATTCTTTTGCGCGCATCTGTAATAACGTCTGACCTAAAAAAAAAAGAAACACGAGGATCATGATGATACGTTGTGATTTTTCGTTTTAACTTCCAGTTGGCTCCATTGCCTTATCATCATCATCATCATCGTATCGTCGTCATCATCAATATCATCTTCGTGGTCATTATATTCATGTGGGCGCATGACTAAATCATTCTTGCCACACAGTACCAGATTTTCGTTCCGGAGAGATTGCCTCCAATAGATAAATTGCCTTGTTAATCATACTCATTGTCATCATTGTATATGATACGCAACGCGAGAGTAAGCGTGCATACAATATGCAGATGAAGAAGAAAAAACTAGCACTTTTCAAGTATCGCTTTGTTGGCTACTAAGTAGCCGTGCCCCTTTTTTGAGCCATCATTGTCATTGTTCGCAGTACACAAATAGAATAGAGAAAAGGAGGAGAGATGTTCGTTGAAACGCCAAATTAATCATTCATCTGTCCGTCGCATGACAAGAGATTTTTATGAGCTTCACGTCTTTCAGCGCTCTATCTTTCTCTCGCAGGGTCAGTAACCAACCACATAGTACGGTTCGAAATAATGCTACACATAGTTTTACTACAACAGAATGTGCCTTTGTGCCTAACGAGAGAGAGCTGCATTGCTATTTATATAAACTATCTTCACATTATTCTCTTGATTTTATGTTGAGTATCAGTTCACTCGTATGAATATGACATACGTATATATTACACTGTTTAAAAATACAAAGGCCTGGTATCTGTACTGTACATATGTATATCCATGTCGCGCCTACATATTTTTGTTACGCACACATATGGTGCAGTAGTGGTGGCAATGACGGACGACTATCAAAGCAGTAATAACCTCTCGAGAATTCGATAGGCCGAAAGGGAGAGAGAAAAAAAGAAGATAAAAGTTTCTAGGCAGACGGCCAGTGTTTCATAAGGGAGAAAAGAATCTGGAACACAGAAAAAACTAAACTTGTTTCAATTCGCTTGATGCAGTATCAGAGAAGCAGTGTAATGCATCATGTAATGTTGTGAATAATAATAGGTACATATAAGCCATGCTTGACTACTATCCCTCGCCCCTGCATTTCCCTTCACTCTCTCTCTCTCTCTCTCTCTCCCTCACACTCTCTTTGTGAGAAGTATAAAAAGGAACTGAGTGAGAACAACAGAATAATAATATTTTATGAGTATTTTATAGCTGTCCGAGTTTTTCCAACCATATAGTCCTTTCTCTTTTACTAAAAACTCCCTGTTCTCTTTCAAGTTGTACTTTTCTTACTACCGTGTGTAGAGAGAGTGCTTTGCACTGGTAACCAACCAAACCAGCAGTAGGGCATTTTTTGGGAGACCACAAAAGTAGTAACACTGTTTGTGCTGTGCGCCAGTACATACGTAGCTGGTGTGTGTGCTAATAGTAAGTAGTAGTAGTGGCACGAGAGTTAAACGGGTCGTGTTAGTGCGATATGATGATGGTGAGATAGGTATATATAGGAAGTTGGTTATGGGGTCTTCCTTAAGCCCTTACCGTATAGGAAGCAGTAGTACCAGTTTTTACTACTATTTCGGCCTTCAACTAACCAAATTTTCGGTCGTTTTCCTTTTACATTTGCTTTTCTTCTCGGTTGCTTACCTCCGTCTTCCCACTTATCTCTTTCCCAATTTATACGGGTCATCATTACACATTACACACATTATTGGTAGTATCAAGGAATGGAAAAGACTTCATTATTCGAATTCAGCGAAGAGGATGGATAAATGGGGGAAGCACAAATTGAGGTGCTGGGTAATGAAAGAGAGGGTGAGAAAAGCGATAGTTTCATGTCAAAAGGAAAATAAATGGACCTAATCACAAATTTTTGCAATTCGTTTCTTACCGCACACATTGTGTAGAAATGGCGAAATAGCGTGTAATAATGTGAAAACTATTATTCCACAAAGAAGGTGGAAGATAAGATCATACATTTTGCGTACAGGAGTCTTTTAAATAATGTGTGCTAGTATCAGGACGCAAGATTGTGTACATAGGTATGTATATCTTACATATGCAGTAAAAAAATTGCGGCATATGAACGTAATATCTAGCATTTCTTGACGGCCATTTCTTTGAATAGTCCGTAGAGATGTTTCTGACTCCATTTTCATTTTGTGTATGAGAAAATTGCTAATGTAATATACTCTTGGAAAAAATATTGTAGCATTTTCAAGAAGAAGTATTTCCTATCACCTATTCCAAATAAAAGGAGCGATGAGAAACGTACCTGCTTCGGACAGTTTGGTAAATGTCAGGGGCATCTTCTATAACGACATTCTCATTGACCAGCAAGTCCACGTAGTCGTATGCCGATTGATGAGTTCCTGTTACCGGGCTGTTAGATCCACCCGTGTGAATGTTCGAATTGCTGCCTCCTACTACATTATGAGCCAGATTAGAAATTGCGCTATTGCTTTGGTATCTTAAGAGTCTACAGGGAGAGGCGGCAGCAGAACCCCGATGATTTTGTGGAGATGCCCGAGACCGTCTACCATTCTTAGAATAGAGTCCTGGTCGGCCTGAAGAGCTTCCACAGGGTGAGGTATCGCCACCATTTCTAGAAGAAACGGATCTACTCATTGACTCAGGAGAAGAAGGACACGTACTCCCGTTGCTGCTACTCCCGCTTACATCACTTCCATTTAGACTCGTACGAGAATGATTGCGAAGTTCAAAAAGAGCCCGAACTCTTTTCACTTCACCGGCACATGCTTGTCTTTCATTGTCAGAGAGGGACTGGTGCTGCTGTTGATGACTCAACAGTAACAACTGCCGTTGTTGTCGTTGTTGATGACTTGAGGAGGCAGCAGGGCCATCTCCTACTGAGACTGCTGTAGTAGACGCAGCGGTGGAGGACGATGATTGGAGATTTAAATAGGAATTGCTTGAATATAAATTGGACGGATTTACGGCGTTTGAGCTGGAGGCTGAGGCAACCGAAGTGGAATGCAAATTCCCTTCCCGTGACTTGTTTAGCTGCGACACTAGTTCAACTTTAAGATTGCTTCTGTATTTACTGCCCCCACTTCTACCTCCCGCATCTCCCCCAGTTGATGTAGTACTCCCACCTCTGCTACTGTTGGCATTTTTGCCCTCGTTATCACTTGACTTGGATGTCCCATTCTGCATTGAGAAGGAATTTACGGTGCACACACTCCCGTTACTCTCCGTGCTTGACGTGCTTCCACTGTATGAAACGAAACGTAAAAGAAAAAACAGGCAACTTTAAATAAAAAATATACAAGGAAATTGAGTGCTGAGCTTATAAAAGCGAACAAGCAAGAAATACATTTTGGATTTTGGTCTGCGTGCGTGTACTTCTAACCGTTACTCAAAGTGTAGCGAAGAATGGCCAATTAGACTTGGTTGTGCCGCAGGATAGGAAGAGAGGTACGCCAAATATTCAAAAACAAATTTGCATGAAAATGTGAAAACTTCAAACTCAAAGTGCGGCGCCTTAACACAAAATGAAGTACCCTATAATCATGTACCATTTGTAGAATTTGAAGCAATAGAAATACATACATAGATACAAATATCTATACTGAATGGTAAAAGTTTAATATTGTGTACCAACTGGCTTCGTCAGTTGCTTTCCCGAAACTGGTAAATGCTCTCCTCCATTCACAAAACTTTTCCAGTTTTCTAGCATAAAAGGCACGGATACATTAAGCATTAGACTTAAGCACACACACAGGAAAGAAAAAGGTTTTATGAAACTGAATTCCGAATAAGGCCCAACCATAATTTCGCTTCCATTAGGTATACAACAGAAAAAGTGGCAAGAATATTATTACGTTTATCCCTACACACTACAACCTTCTCACGAAACAGTTATCATGTAGTTTTACGTTGGTTTGTACAAAAATTTAGCGGAGAAAACTACTCCATTAACGACTAAAACTTTACGTGCAAAGATACACAAAAGAAAGCAATTTTAAAAGTAAAGAATGACAGATAGACTGTATAAAATAAAGTCTTTGTCCGAACCCAAGCTCATCAAGTTGTATTCACAACACCACCGTAGCAGTAGACAAAGCAGAGCAAAGCGCGTTGTGGTAGACAATGAGTCACTACTCGAAAAATACTGAAGGGTGGGTACTTTTTTTTAGAGGAAATGTGGCAGTTGACTGGAACATACAAAGAAACTAGCAACAAATGCAAATGCCTCAAAAATTGATGTGGATAATGTAGTGCTCAGAATAACTACAACTCAAGACACTTGCAATAACTTTTCAATTCCATTCTGTGCAACCTGGATGATTGATGAAGATAAATTTACAACAGCCTATCATTCATCCCATTTTTGTGGGAACTGAACAGATAGTAATGGGAAAAAAGAAAGATTTTTGTGTTTCAAACAAAAAAGGACCAACCTCGACTCATAGCTTGTAGAAGCAACAGAATGCGTGTCATCAAACGGGTCAGCAAACGTGTATGCATTAGTGTCCGTTTCATCAGTCATTGTAGAAATGTACGAGTCAAGCGTATCTTTCTCCATTATGTCAAGTGTGTCTGTTCGGCCGAAAATGGAAAACGATGGCGGAACAATCGCTGCAGGAGCAACCTGGTGTGCTCCCTCCAGACTCATGTTTGGAGACGATCTTAAGTGGAGTTGAATGGGGGCTTTTAATCCAATTGTTTCCTCCTTACGCTCACCCTCCAGAAAATCCTCCACTGAAGTGATCAAATTGGGAGGACAGTTGCTGCTACTGCTGTCGTCATTGCTGCTGCTGGTGTCCGTGCTGAGTAAATTAACATTTGGAGGCTTGCACAAAGTGGGAGAAATGTTAGGGCTACTGTTGCTGCTACTGTTGCCGCCACTGCTGCTGGTACAATTCCGGCTGGATGGACCACTCGCCCCTTCCTTCTCTAGCCCTGGGTCTTTACTTTGTTGTTTCGATTTGTGATGTCGAGTGGATGGACTACGACGTCTTGGAGGCTTGTTTGGAGCAAAACTGGTACTGGCAATGGCGCTGGCACCAGCCACAGAAACATTGTCATTGTCATCCACGTCATTATTAGTTGCACTTTCGTCACTACTGCTACTATATCCAAGCCAAGTGGCTTGAATAATTTGTCGACGACTTACGCGACTACGCCTACCACTAGGGGCTCTAGTTTTAATAATCATAAAGCAACCCAATACAAAATTAGAATGTAAATAACAATAAACAACAGCACACATCTACAAAAGAATTGTTGTCTACTTTACCCAACCAAAGTCTGGAAAAGTCAGAATAATACTGTAACACTAAAAAAGCACTGGCAAGTACAGTCAGACAGTAGTATATATTATGACGGTTTAAAATGACAATAAAATACACTTAATTTGCTTTTACGTCGACAAGCGTCGAGTCTACAACAAGCGAACATAATTTACATATATGTACTTACTTTTCGGTATTGTTTGTCGTAGTCACTTCACTGCTGTCAGGGAAAGCATCGCGTTCTGCAGTTACGATACCGCTTTCATCACCGGTTTTGCTGGAGTTAGAATCCATTGAGAACTCATCCCACTCCACCATACAGCTATCCATATTCCTGGGGGAAAATTACACGCATCAAAACGCCTGCTAAATCGATTTTTACTTAAAGCCCGGAGAAAAGTACAAAAACAAAAGTGAAACAAGGAGAAAAACCACTGATCCACAATGGATTTTCCCCTTTTTTCCGGTTTCAATTCAAAGGTTTAGCCAAGCTGACTGTTAATATTGCATGTTTTCATTCCAGTATGTGCATGCATACATACACATGCGAGAACATACTTAACTCAAAATAAATCCATCAAATGGATTTTTATAGACGAGTGGTCAAGTAGAAGAAAGCACAAAAGTGTGCTTTCAGAGTACCGGATAAAACATAAATGGACTATAAGTCAGTATATCCGTTTTGCGATTTATGATATCCATTTTGGCGCTATACCTTACGTCAATGAACCCGTCCAAGCTTCGAAACACTTGTTCTGCGTCCGCTGGGTCCTGGAAACGCACTTGGTACTCTTCTATTTCCAGAAGACTGTCCAAGCTAATTGTCTCGTCTGGCTCCTTGATGCCAAACCTTATCGCGACTCCACCATCTAATGAATCCTTCAAATAAAACACGAAGGAGGAAACAGAGGTCAGATAGCGATTTTTACACACAAACTAATACCACAATAAAAGTCACTTCACATTTCGTACATGAACATAACCATCATGTCACTCGTTCACTCTTTTTCTCTTCACGCTTTTCTTCCATTTTTTATTTCGTCGTTTCACTTCCAAGCGTGGTTAATAAAATGTGGAAAATACAGAAAACTATCAAGAGTATATATTTTTGTACGATTGTGTAGATATGATTTACGGCTATTTACTCCAAACCAGTAATTCACAATCAGCAATGTGCACACAAATACATATACATACACGTTTTTTTCGTAAGCAGGCTATGTCGATGCGTCACTTTTTATGAATTAATAGGTACACGCCAACCACGTTTTAAATTTGTATCGTTGTATGACATTTTGTGGTAACTGATTAAACAATGGAATAAGTCATTTTTGTCGTCAGCCTTCTCAAAGTATCAAGTTCAACACGCATGTTAGTGAACATGGTAGAAATTAGCGTTCCTAGAAGAAAAGCACATTAAGAAGCGTCGTCATACAACAACCAATTAGCTGTTGTAACATGCGTTCACTCGGTGTGTGCTTTATCGACTCAGGTAAACGCAAAACTGTCTAACAACCTGCTTTACGTAATTAGACTTAGGCCCAACTAAGCACATTGAAGACTACATACAGAAGACCAGAAAACGGTGAAATATATGTCTATGGACGAGGGTAATTGAATCGAGATGTTGTGCATGGACAAACTAAATTTTGCATTTTGAAAAGAAGTCATTCTATACAAGTGGTGTAGGTATATGATGTAGTATTGCTTGTACTTATTGTATCATCATCGTCATCATCATGCATATAACTATTACTATTACAGTTATGTACACACACAACGGAAAGAAGATTTCTTAATGATGTTTTGCTGACGCAAGCGTTTTCTGTTCATACACGAAATCGGACGTGTATTTTGACTACAAGTGTATGTGGTGTGTTTGTGTGCACTTGCTTTATGATTCATGAACATGGTACACCAACGGATGACAAAAATAACAACCAAGCTCAAAGTAAACAAGTTGTAATGTAATAATAAGTACTTTAAATGCCTGCAAAATTTGAGTATAGAAAAAACTTCCTTCTTTGGATCAGCATCCTTCTGGAAGAACATAAAATCTTGTCTAAAACTTGTTTGAACCTAATGAAACTCCAGAGGAAGAGCGCAATTAAGATTATTATTGCAAGCAGATACTGGGTACTCTCAAAAGACTGTGTAATGGAAACGTGAATTCTGAAAGAATCTCATCTCTAATGCAAGCAGATGTTTACACAAAGTTAAATAGACAGTCAAAGAGGCAGCAAGGGGCAAGTGCCTATATGGTGGGGCTTATTGATGTATCGCCGGCGAAACGACGACAGAAAACAATACCAAAAATAGGCAGCTGTGTAGTGCCATGCCATAAAACTTTCAACTATTTTGGCACAAGGGGAAATTTCGTTTCACATTTACATTCTCGAATTACATGAGCAACTTTTGTATTCATGTAGCGTATTGCTTTCACGTTGTTGATTCATCATTAGAGACAATTCGCAACTGATAATACAATTTTGATGGTTCGTCTTCTGATTTTCTGTTTGTTTGGAAGGTAACGAATGGATTCTATTTAAATGGTGCCCCCGTGCAGAAGGGCAGCGCAGTATCAATGCCAAGACACAAAATGTCATTATTATGTATATTTTAATAGGAATGTATGTAGATAGGTAGGTAATCACGAAAGTGAAAATATACAAAGATGTACATTCGATGTGGTAATACGTACCAAGTGTGAACAAAAGTCAGTATCTTCTTCAAATATCACTTCAAGTGAGCAGCCACGACGAAGACGACCTCGACCCATCCCATGCCTCTCCCGTAAATCAAGCCTTGCTTTATTCTTCGTCCTGGTCGTCTCAGCTCAGAGTTTTTTTAGCGTTCCGTGTGTAAGCTCTGTGTGCTCGTCGTAAAGTAGCTGCTGCTGCTGCTGCAAGATCCAAGAGGCAGTAGTTGTAGATGGAATCCGAGACTTATTAAAGATGCATGGAGTTCAAACAGAATCGTGTAATAAGGACCCATTCAATTCTCTGTCTGTCTCATCGCCCATCCTATTTTCATTTCGAGTGAATGCAAATTATGAGTCTTTTCGGTATTGGTCTTGGTTTGCTGGGGTTCGGGTACACGGCTTTGTGACGACGACGGTACTACTGCTGCAGCTGCAAAGTTTCCAAACAAAAAAGAAACATAGATTTATGAATGTCGTTGTCAATATTTCATTCCTTAATCGAATCCATCCTGTTGTATTTTTAAACTTTAATTTATTTGCATACTTTTAATACTGCTTGTGAGAGGAATGGATTGTGGAAGTATAAATAGCAGAAACAAACATCAGCATCTACTTTGGTCTTTGTGATGGATAAATGCTCAAGGCCAATAGGGTTCGTATTTATATATAGACGAAGAGGACACGTTGGCACGATTGATTCGACTTCAATGATATTTAATATTACTTTTATGTAAATAAATGTTCATTTTTATTAATATCCGAGATGCGTAAATTCCACTCTGACATGGTATAAACATTGTTTCCTCTGGCGCTATTTTCAGCATGCGTGGTTTTATAAGTATTTACATTTTTTGTTACGGGCAACTCTTTTCATGTGTGTTTGTGTTGTGGGCTTATCCGCACACACATGTAAGTCAGCCGTAAATTATTCAAACAAGCATGCAGCCAAGAGAGTTTTAAAAAGCCCCCACTGCTCACGCTTTGGTATTACTTCGCATTGTAAAAACCTATTGTTTGGGATAATGAAGTAGGTACTAAAGTGCGAACGTGAATGGAATTAGAAATAAATGGCTACACTTTCGTCCCACAGCATATTTTACTTTTCCTTTTCAACAAATCAACCAGGAGCTCAAACTCTTCTAGAAGCAGGATGTAAAACTCCGATTCGTCAATTGCTAATGACTGTCCTGCTAATAAATTGCCTGCAATAAACTTTAACTGTCGATATCAGCCAACAAACTAATTGGATATCATGTGGGAAACCAAGCCAAAATATTCCAGTACAACGGTCCGTTTAGTCGGAATTTAATTCGGCTTTGCAATTTGCAGCGTAGGACCACGCGTGTCTGTTCACTGCAGTAAAACGTATCGTGCTGTTAATAATTACATATCTTTAATCAGTATTAAATGAATATTTGCTATCCGTGTCCTACATTTCGAAAGGAACCATCACATTCTCCTATTACTTGGCTGTGTCAAGTCAAAATGAATTACATACCTACTCGCACAGTTGCGCTAGACGGTTCGTCAGATGAAAAGATAATGCGAATATTGTTAAATATATGTGCATATATACTCTGTGCTAGTAACCTCAGGCCATTTTATTAATTTTCGTTTCTTTGTTTCCCGTCTGGCCATGCAATCTACGTACAATGAATTACATTCTCAAAATTGGTTTGATTTAATCAATGATTCATCAAGCAAGTCGGCATGAACAAAACGCAGCAATAATACATGTTGGAGAAAAGTAAATTTGCACTTGGCATGCCTTCCAGGACGTTTAATTTTGTCCTACTTTATCAATTTCCTCCTCGACGCGAAATGTTCCTGGCATCTCTTTTGGGAATCATGGTAAAGGGTGAACTCAAAAAATGGTTTTGCAATCACGTTAAATGTAAAGTATGAAAACGTACAGGAATGGAATGTGTTATTTTCTGTAAGGAAAATATGTTTGGGCCAAATAATACTCTTCTACAGAGTAGACAAAAGATGGACACGGTTCATGGCTCAGAATTAAAGCTGACGACAATAATAACGCCTTGAGTTATCTTGAAACCTAATTGCAAACATCACCATCACAGAAAAAAATTCGTCATTTGAAATTGTTGATTATTTGTCCTCACTGCCGTCTTGCAAGGGAATTTTTTTTACAAACTTTATAATTAGAAGAATAATGGAGATGACAATGATACCACGTTTTTTTCAGGACCGAACAATCAACTCAACAAAAGAACAATGTACAACATGAAACCATAGTCAGGAAACAGTGGGCTGTCTCATACAATTATTTTAGGCTCCCTTCTCCCCTATTGCTCTCTGTTTACTTTCATTTTCTACCCAGTGTACTTTAATATCCTCTTCTTCTTGTAATCAACATGATACTACTTACTACCAACCAACTACCAACTCGCGTATCGCATCTCCATCAAGAAACACTTTTGCCACAGTAGTGCGGCGTGTTTGAAACGTTGCAAACAGAAATGATAAAGGCCTAATAATCATTATCTAAAAATCCATTTTTATTTATTAATTTTGTTATTAGCATGATATGCAGACATGACTGATGCTAGACTTTGCGCAGTACTAAGACTGATGTAGTAGCAGAGGGTCTGTTTAGATGATGATGAACGTGAACCCAGGATACAATTACCTAAGCAGGTACTACTATGTTTAGACGTACATTTGAAAACCTAACGATTAGATAAGGTCATAAACCATGAAGATTATACACGTCTATTTTCTACCTCTCATTTCAAAGGTTAATTTAATGTAATATAGAATGTAGAGGAGGAACACAGTAGTGTTTTCTGCACATTGTGTGCATTCTACTAACAGCAACAGCACAGCGTCTATGTAACACAAGATATTAAATGAATTTCATTAATGAAACTAATGAAACTTTTATCATCTTGTCTATATTTCGTTTTCATTAGTTGAAAGAACAAGTGTGTACATCACAAAAACCGCCTACCGTGTGTGCTGTGTGTGAAGCGTCTGCTTGCTCTAACATTTTGCGCGAATGCAATCACAGTCTCACAATCGGAAATGTAATCAACACATTATACACGTTGTTTTCGCAGCAGTTGTTAACGTTGATATTAGGCCATTCATCATAAAGTGCAATACCTCGTGGTGATTTACTGATTTACTTCTAGGACGCAGGGAGAATAGAAACAAAATGTTACATAAAATGCATCCATCTTTTAATTTACTCAGCGGTGAACAGCAAAATGGATGATGGTGGAGGTAAAATTATACGAGAAAGAGAGAGAGATCACTGCGTCAAGGAATCATTAGCTACTGCAGTTGTATATGTGCATAGGTATGTTTCTGTAATGATTCCAAAGGAAATTTTAACAGTGACCGTTTGATTACAGTAAAACAAGTGAAGTAATTTTGGGAGTAGTCTTGATGTGTGTGTTTGTTTCTTTCTACATTAGAGAAATTGAAGTTTAGATAATAATATTTAATATTTTACTTGCATTTTATTCCCGTTTAGAGTACTTTTTTTACGTCTAAATACATATATGAAACTCCTCTCATTTGTACTAATAACTTTCGGCATATAAAAACAAAAACTTCTGCAAAA
>JAHZNB010005832.1:0-13209 GCA_027744295.1 Callyntrura guangdongensis
CCTTGTATCGTCCGTAAAAACAGTACAGTAATAACTACAGAGAAGAAAGCGCTTATAACTTTCTCTGGGTGAAAGACACAAAGCGTCGTGAGAAAAACAGACACGACGAGTATACGTGTCTGTGTCTCTGTATAAATTTTATTTCCACCGTGTTGTATATGGATTAGCCATAACCATGAATTTCACTGACAGTTATATAACGATAATGTCTTTTTTTCCTTTTTCACACTTTAAGTGCAATGCACTTAGCCAACCACCATGCTATCCCAGCGAGTAAACTAAACCAACCGACTAGTTAGTTCTGTATATCAGGCTGACACGAACCGCCAGCACCTACGCTCTTGGCTCAGGCACACGGCACTTCTCTATCCCAAGTTGTATTATTACTGGGATCATCATTCTTGTTATTACTTAACTTGGTTTGTAAAAGTGAATAAGAAGCACGTTTCCTGTACATAAACCTCCTAAGAGAGAACAAAAACCGAAAATATTTTTCTTTCTAGAAAATCTTGCTTTGAAGCCGGTACACGTAAACACCATACATTTTCATATACATTCATACACACACATTCGTAAAAAATAAAAAAAGTAGTAAAATGGACCTATAAACATCTCCGTCACAACTTTCTTTTTACTTTTTACTTTCTCTGCCGAAAAATGCATTAAGATCATCAGCACAGGGCACGATAGTATGTCGGGTGTGTTCTTTATGGGAGTATAATGCGAGATTTTTTTCTTAGGTTTGGAAGCTCGTGCCAGAAAATCCATATCATTATTGCCATCAATGGCAGTGTATTAACTATCCAATCTCGATACACTTGTCTTCTGTGGGAGTGTAGTGATATTTTGAAGAAAGAAATTGTGTTTATATTTTTCACGAGCTGTTGTTCAACTTTATTGGGGGAGTATCAAGTTATCTTCAACGATAACAATAGATATTAAGGTACATTACAAGAAGAGGAGAAAGTAACAAGATATGTAAAGAGATTTAAGTATGTGATTTTTTCTTTAAAGAAAGTAAATGTATGGTTGTCTATATAGTAGTTTCCTTGGCGTTACCAGGCAGTTGAAAAATGGGGGTTCAACCAAGAAAACAAGCGGAAATGGAAGAAATAGAAGAGATAAATCGGGAAAATGTTTATATTTGTAGGTGTGGGTGGTTTTGTGCAAGACTGCAGTGGGTATAGAAGGTGAAAGTC
The DNA here is from genome assembly GCA_027744295.1 of Callyntrura guangdongensis. Taxonomy (NCBI): domain Eukaryota; kingdom Metazoa; phylum Arthropoda; class Collembola; order Entomobryomorpha; family Paronellidae; genus Callyntrura; species Callyntrura guangdongensis. The sequence goes on from JAHZNB010005832.1 coordinate 1,200, forward strand.
ACTGAAATCGTCGCCATTATCATCACTATCCAAAAGTACAATTTAAGAGCAATCACCCAAACCTTCATTGTGTACCCAGAGAGGTCATATTTTCCCTGAGGAATGCCATTACATAGGAAAGCATGCCAAGAAGATAGAAAGGTCGTAAAGCTTTTTTGAAAATAGAGAGAAGCCATTGGCCTCTGATTTAAAAAAAAGTTTTGGCTGGTTGGCAAAAATAGCAGCAGTTTTGCATCAGGAGAAAGCAGCAGAAGGAAAAGTAACAGAAAAGATGCTAACGTATAGATCAGTATTTCTGCTCTTTTGACAGATGACAGGACAAGGTGAAGAAAAAGATTGTTTAGTGATTACAGGCCATATTTTATTATATATTTGCGTGAGTGGAAAATATATCACCAAAGTTGAGGAGAAAAGGAAACAAACCGGCAAGCGTTCTCCATTTTTGAAGTGAACTCCCGTTTTTTGTACGATAGTGTGTGTGTGTGTAAGCGAGTCATTTTCCAAAGGAAGGAGAAACGGTAGTCGCCACCACAACAGCAGCCAAGGGGTAAACGATCGTATTTTCACTTGTCCAATACTTTCATATATTCCGTCTTGCTGAGAGAAACCAAGGTTTTCTTTCCCCGTTTGTTGTAGGTGGATTTTCTTTCTATTCTTCGGCGTCTTCCTTTTTGGAGGAAAAAAATCTTGCCAGTCAGACAGAGAGTGAGACAGAGAGAGAGAGAGAGAGAGAGAGAGAGAGATCGAAAAGTACAAAAGAGATAGGGTTTGGTGTAGTGTCGTAGCCACGGCATAAAGCCCCATCATCATGGTTCTGTTGGCATGTATGGTCTTTTTCTTCTTGTTGGTGTTCTCATTTTCCAGTTTGACAAGGATTTATGTGTGTCATTCCTTCGCTGTGGAGAAGAAGAAACGAGAGAGGAATGATTACATCCATTGGTAGTATCTCAGCGAAATATGGATCAGGCCTACTAGTTTTAGTATCAACAACCAGATGAGGTTTTCAAAAGATCGCTACCAAGCTGACTAGCTGAAAAACAGAGAAGAAGAAGAAGAGAAAAAAATGGACCGGGAGAGTGAAAATCTGCACACGCTTGCCATTTCAACTTACCGTTTGAAAGAAAAACGAAATTTGCAAAAAATTGAAAGGGAAAGCAAACCGTGAATTCACTTTGGGTGAAGAGGATATTTACTTGCCATTTTAACTTACCGTTTGAAAGAAAAACGAAATTTGCAAAAAATTGAAAGGGAAAGCAAACCGTGAATTCACTTTGGGTGAAGAGGATATTTTACTTATTTACTATTTATTTTTATCAGAGTGTAAGCAGTCGTGGTACAGTTTACTCAAGTATATAGATAGAAATTGAAACGTTATTGAAAACTGCTGAATGGGATTATATTGAGAAGGTTTGGTTTGAGAGAGAAAATACCGAGAGAGAGAGAGAGAAGTGAGTGATCCTTCCGATCTTGGGTATCTCTCCAATTTTCCACGTTTGTCTCTCTATCTCTCGTTCATGCACACAGCCACTCACTCACACGGCATACATGTAGGAAAACAAGATTTTTTGGGGAAATAGGCGTTTTTGTTGGGCTTAAAGCATGCCAGAGGAGAGCGAGAGGATGAAAACGGGAGGAAAAGATGTGAATAAAAAGTAGATTTTCTTGGTCGATAGAGAGATAGTGGAGGAAAAGGAGACAGCTCGAGGCCGGCGGCTCTCTCTCTCTTTCTGTTCATCTTGTTCAGTTATTCTTGAGCTGGCAGTAAATCACCGTCGTCCTTCTCTCTCCCTTTCTCTCTCCACATCTCTCGGCTCCATCCATCCAAAAAATCCAAATAGGTATGTACACACATTCATACATATGAAAAATACACATACCTCGCCACTAGGATATCATGATCCTGGACTGTGGTAATTCAGAGAAAATAGAGAAAACGCAGAGATGGAGGGGAAAAGAGAGAGATGGGATGGATGAAGAAAAGGGACGAAGAATAACAACGTCAGGCATTCAAGAAGGGATTCCTGTAGGCATCTGCTTGGCTGTATAGTAGTAGTACCCAACAAGCCAGGGGCCTTCTTTTCTCTTCTGGCTTTTCTTTTTTTGTGAAAGAAGGACCATGTTCGGGTGGTAATACAGCGGCATAATAAGTAGTGCATGCGGTACACGTTTCCTAGATCAGAGGCAACTGGACAGAATATTATTATTAAGCATTACAAATACGTGTCGTAATAATAACGCGATTTCATAAAAGCATGCCTATGAATACGCTCCCTGATATTTATAAATAATAGCTTCATATTTATTCTAAAGAACGGCATGCCATCATAAAAGCTTTCTCTTTTCTGTATCTCCTTTTTGCAGCACATTTGTTGATATTTTTGTAGCAGAAATTCCATACATGCATAACCAGATTGAGACTTTCTTGGGAAAACAGCATTATTTTTCATCACGTTACCACATTCTACCATTTTCTCGGCGGTGGTGGCGTTTTTTTTCTCCTCCCCGCCTTTTGTTTGTTTATTTGTGCGTTTCTTGCCCTTCACTTTCTCTTTTGACAGGTTCCTTATTGGAAAGCTGGTGTTGTTGTTGTTTTGCATATTAGGCGTACAACCTTCCATTGCCGTTTTTTAACGGCCACTTACAGTATATCCCAGCTGGATACAGACAACGGCGCGTAAAAAGAATTATTTTGAGTGTATTTTTGACAGTGCGTTTATTTCTACACGATGACGAGTAGCAAGTGGTCAGGTTATTCCCGCTGTTGTCGGTTTATATAATCCCGAGAGAAACCTGAATTTCCGAATAATAAATGCAAGTAAGAAATTTAAATGTGGATGCTTCGAGTTCTCCACACCAAGCTGCTTACATATGCAAAAATATACATAAGAGCGGAGCGATTATTGGAGGCTGGCAGTCGAGCAGAAACGTATTATTGTCGTTTTTACTTGATCACCCCTCTGATCTATCGTCTATGTCATCATCCTTCCTGAGGCTGACATGTTTCCCGCTGACGGAAAAAAAATCGGCAGTGGAGCGAGCAGCAAGTGCGCGGCAGCAGCAGTGCTCTGATAATGGTACTCGCGGAGAGTGCTGATGACGGCAATGTTATTTCCATTTCTACCCATCACCAACATTACCATTATCCTTGACAGACTTTTTTTATTCAATATCCTGCGCTGTCGTGTCCAAAATACGGAAAAAATCCAAATATTATTAAAGCAATAACATCGACCGAAAGTGAGATTGAGGAGAAATCACTTACGGGATTTTCTTTTGCGTCTCTCATCCTCTCTCCAACGCTTTATCTATTCCTTGTCGTTTTCCTAATATTATGCACACTACGTGCATTTTTGCTGCCGGGAAAAGATTGGACGAGTATAATATTACTAATGCCGTGTGTTGTGGTATTTTTCAGTTACTCGCTGTGGTACACTTTGGCATTTTTCTTATTGCTTTTCCTGTTGTGTGAAACTGCTAACAGAAGAAATACCGAGTGGGAATATTACTGCCACATATGAGCTGCTTCAAAACTTTTTCGCATATTCCTTTTTTCTTCCATTTCATCAGGAAAATTTTCGAGTACTCCTTGTTGATGCGGGGACTGTTAAGTACCTAAGCCTTGTTGAGGGAGGAAACGGAGAAACAGCAGCGGTGACACCCGCAATAACGTTAATATGCATCAGGGTTTTTTTTCTCTCATGAAATAAAAAAATGATAAGAGACCTTACAGTCGCAAATATGCACGGAAATAATATAAGGCACTCAAGGAAAAAGCAAAGTTGCACAGTGTACACTGCGAGTGAAAAAAATACATGGAGGAAGATAGAAACGTTATCTGGACTCGTCACTCTCGGTGTCAGGCTTGTCCTCGTCATCATTGTCATATCTTTTAACTCGTGTGTGGAAAATGGCCCACTTAACCTACATGTTTCCTGGGCACTTTCTCTATCTGCGGAGATGCGATGTGCCGACGTGCATAACATTCCTCTCCGTCCCTATTTTCTCTACCTCATTTTTTCCCTCTCAAGAGATTTTACAGTACGTTTCTCTCTATAAGAGCTGCCTTCCGTAAGTTTTTCATTTTCCAGATGGCAACCTCGTATTCTATCATATATTTCTTAAGAAACACCGCGTAATCGTAAAATATATATTTTTTTCTTTTCTCTCTTTCAATAGAAAAAAGATATTCTAAAAAACAAATTTCGCCGTCAAAGATCCACTTGTTTTGAAGTAGCCAAAAAATCTCTCTCTATCTCTCCATTTCCTCTTCTCTTTCTGTTTTGACCTCGACCTGATCTTTCCTGTCATCATCTGTACTGAAAGTGAATTCTCGGTACATTTGTTTCCTCCTCCGTTTCACTATCTGTTTCAAACAGATGAACAAACCAAAAGTGGCAAAATTATGCACTTCTACCATACTACCATAATATTACTTTCCATATCAGGATCCTTTTCCCGTTAATATAGCACACACAGGAAAACAGAAAAAGAGAAGAAAACGAGCAAGTTTGGTTTCTGCCCAGCGGTTTAGCCCTCCCATTTATTAAGCAGTTTCAACAAAATCTTCTCAAACATTGCAAAAAGTTAAACAGCCCAAGCACAAAAGCAAATATACGCCGTAGTTTTTATGTACAGAAAAAATCTGTGCCAAACACTCTCCATCGTCGACTCTGTTTTTCTAGGGTGCCCTTCTTGTTTTAGGTTACTGGTTACTTCATCAACAACAGCACGAAAAGGAGCAAAGGAAGTGGCAGGTTTAGAAAATAAAAGTAGACGGCGGCACTCACACCAAAACAGTGTATAAAGTATATAAAGAAATATAAACTTTTTCAAGTTGAGACGCTATGGATTTTCAAAGGAGGAAAAATCTACGAGTATTGTGTGGAGTTCCTTATGAAAAACACGTACACGTATAAATATTATAAATACATATATATACCACTTAGGTAATTTTAATACTATTATTTCGGCTTGTTTTAGTGGGTTACTAACGAATGAGTGTAAAGAAATGCAAGGGTCTTGTTTGTTGTTTGTATATCTGTTGTGTAGAGAAAGCACAAAAAATAAATGCACATATCTATACTTACATTGTCTGGCTTGCTTCCTCCTGTTCTTCCCCTTCTTCAGTTTCTATTTATTTTGAACAAATTAAGCTGACAAAGTCACACAGTTGTGAACGGGTACTTGACTGGGAGAGCAGCAAAGAAACTGGGGTATGGTATAATAACGTGACCGTTGGTGAATAGCTTAACTTTGGGCAGACAACACGAAATATATAATGCTCCAGATATTGAAAAAAGACAAAAAACAAAGCTGACGACATACTTATTTCTTTGTTGAAGATTGTCTGTACAATTTTTTAAGGGTCGTCAAGGTTTCTCTCCAGTTTTCTGGAAAATTGAAGGACACCCGCGCCTACAGCTCTGGGGTGAAAATAAAGAGAAAAAGTTTAAAGGAACGTTTTTGTGTTTTTTTGTTCTTTGTCGTCAATAAGATGAAAGGGAGGAAAGGCATAGAAAAAAGAAATTCGTTTTCCCTCATTGCTTCCAATTTATTCTCTCTGATACTTTTTTGTTTTTCAGTAATGGACCTTGTATTCCCTCTTGTTATTGTCGTGTTGTTCCCCTCCCGCGCTCATTGGCTCCATTAAAATTGCAATTGGACTGTTAAGGTCCATTTGGCTGAAAAATTAGCTCATCAAAAAAGAACTCGCGAAAAAATAACTTTTGTAATAGGCAATGGCTTTTCGGGTGAGATTCCACCGGGGAAAAATGCACAGCAATAGGAGAAATTTTTTTACTAGGAAGGTTTAACACTACCTCTGTTCCGCTGTTGATTATACACAGTACTGCACAGGAAGAGGAAAAGCAGACATGCATGTGTAGTCGTCGTCAATATATGCAAAACTCTGATCCGAATTTTTATTTTGACTGGCTGGGTTATAATGGGGTCCCCAAAGTCGCACTTTTTCTCTGTCTGAAAGGGTAGCTCTGCAGTGCAGTTTCGCTGTTGTGGATTGCCAACATGCAGAAACGGAGTGAGAGAGGAAAAGAGAAAAAAGTTTGCTCATTGGAAAACTTGGATAATGGGATAATACTCCATTACTCTCTACTAGGTAGGCATTTCCCTTCTCGCTCTTCCTCTCTCTCTCTTCCCTAGAACATTACATCTTGCGGCAACATCAGCATCACAGTTGGGTTTGTCACCAAAGTAGTCACTCTCAGCAGCCGCAGCAGCATCATCACACCACCATTACGAGCAGCAGGGCGACAAAAGAGAAATTCTTGGGTTAACATTAAACTTGCTAAATGAAGCTTACTGTTTTTTCAAAGTGTTTCTTCCAAAGCGGATTTTATTACGATGCTTATTATTGTTATTATGGTAATATGGGATTACTCTCGAGCACACACAAGCATTACAAATTTTCCAGAGAGAGAGAGATACCGTACACAATTTTTTGTATAAATGCATAAGGAACATGGACTACACGAGTTTTTTGGCGGTTCTGTAAAGGGAATAAGAGGCGAGCGTAATTTCGTTTTTTACTGGGAAAGCGTGCATTATTTTATTTCGTAGTATAAAGCCAATAACTTGATATCTTCCAAAATGCAGGAGTATTGTTATGGCTGGGGAATGAGCCACAAAAGGAAGCTGGGTGTACATATTGCTGAGAGTCGACAAAGAGATGCGTGCATATGCCAAAAAATTGTAGAGGAAAGAAATGAAGAAGATGAGAAAGAGAGGTATTAATAAATGTACACGAAAATATTATCGAGTTCGGATATTAGCTTTAACGATTTTACCACAAAACTATCCTCTACATCAAAAGGGTTACATCAAACCCGTTGTTCTTCGTGGTCGCCCATGTAACAAAATTCAATTTTGAATCTCAAAGTAATAATAAAATTAATTCAACTAAATTTTCTAATTTTTCATAACATCAAATGTTGCAGCAACTGCATTAAATTATTTATTGGACTTTTGATTACCCCAATAAGATAATAAAATTTAATGTAACATCCGTAAACTTAACATTTCCCCTGCCCATTTTTACGACCTTAATATTCCCTATTGTACTGTAATATAACATTTCCAGTTTCTTGCATTTTTTTCGTATTACCTATTATAACATGATATTATCCGCTCTTCTTTGCAAAAATCTTACTGCATTTTATAATATAATCATAAACACACACATCCTTCGACAGTTTCGGGCAAGACAAAGTAGGAGTAGAGCACAATGGCCGCACATAATATCCCATTTGCAAAATATAAATCCATCCAACGGCAGCTGCAGTGATGTAGTAAAACGAAGCCCACTACTGGCAAAACCTATTATTAATCCAATATTATGCAATCCATGCATTTTTCACAAGGAACAAATCTACTGAGGTCCATATTCCACACCATTCTCTCGGTATAATGATAACGGCTCGGTGTATATACTACCCGTTATTTTGTGGCGTCGTCGTCATAGTCGTTGTGTTTGTCGAAACCACTTGAAAAAATCCATCCAAGAAACCTCTGCATGTCTGTGTGTGTGTGCGCTGGTGAGTGGAGCTTGCCTTCAACTACATTCGAGGATGTACCACAATATTCCTTCTATTACCATCACTACCAGCTCTACAACTGTTTTCTATAGCGGGTTTCGTTGTTCGGGTAAAAGTTTCCCCTTGAGTGCAATTAATTACTTTTATTGGCAGTTTGAGCCGTAAATAACCCTCGTGGTTTTTGGCAACTGAGTGAGAGTGGAGCGAAAAGCTTCACATACAAGCTGGCTGGAAACGACTAGTAGTAGTGGTCTTTGTAGTACTAGTATTTAGAGCGCAATCGGCCCGGGATAGAGAGTATCTCTCTCCACTCCCGCCACTACTTTGAAACTTTGCGAAAATACATAGAAATGTACGCTGTATAGAGAGACTTATTCACCATTGCGTGCTATTTGTGTTGGTCCCTGTCAGGGCATATCTCTCGAGAAGAGAACGAAAGGAGGAGAGAAGAACCCACAAAAAACTGGTGGCAAGGACAAACCCGAAAATTACTCTCCATAAGAGAAGCAGAGGTGTATTCATATTCATGGAAAAAAGGAGGTCGTTTCTAGTTCAAAAAGAAAAGCGAAAAGTCGGTTCTGTGGTAAGGAAAGGTTTACGCTCTTTCTTGGCTGTACACAAAGAAAATGACGTCGTTTTTGGGCCACCGTCACAAAATGAAAATGGTGATTGAGTTATTGGGAATTTCAAGTAAAATAAAATTAAGCAGAAATATACGAGCCAAAAATGGGGAAAGCAAGGGAAAGTCAAAATCAGTGTAACTTCAATATTTTTACGGTTTTAAAAATGGAGCAAAAGAGAAATTGTCTTTTAGAATAAATGGGAGTAGTAGTAATAACATCTGGGGGGATATGCATGTACCCCTTAAATTTTCCAAAGTCAAATGAATCTCTCACATCCTCCCTCTCCTTGTCTCTCTCTCTCGACGACCACTTTACTTGTTTGCTTTTTAGTCATGCTAAAATATGCGGGTAACTTTAAAATTATTTGATTTCGCTCTTACAAACTATTAAATGGTTTAAGAAAGAGAAATAAACTAGTGTTATCGTAAAATAGAATCTCGAAAAATATATAATTATACCAGCTGAAATAACAGTAACTCCGAACTGCTGTGTAGCGCGGGTGCAGGCTTTTGGCTTTTTCGAGGGATGATCTATAGGCTTCTTAATTTCTTACAAGTAAATAACTTTCTTCTGGGTTTCTCTTGTTTCTTACCGTACAAAAGGGGAGGGAAAAGAAGAGAGGAAATTACTAAAACTGTAAAAACAACAAGAAGAACAATAGTTTTCTAGGGAAAAACTTTTTATGTTATTATTTCATTTTAAAACCTGCTACAATACCACTTGAGAAACAAAAAGCAATCCTCGGCGTCGTCATCCTCCAAAAATAATAGCCCTTTAGCCTCGCGCAAAATTCAAAGGAATCAAAAGATAAAAAGAGAAAGCTTGCCGCAGAGGTAGTGATTCTCTCTTCAGTCAAAGTAAATTTGGTATTTACAAGTAAATATAGTATTGTAAGGGTATTTTTGCTATCAGAGCAATTGTCTGGAGATTTTTATTAGCTTGGTATGGTGCTTAACATGCGAATACGCATAAATCACATTACTCACCAACAAACGCGCAGTGTAGCAAAAAAATACAACATGAAAGGAAATTGAGAACATGACAGGATAAATGGTCAACGAAAATAAAAAATAATCAGAAAGGATGTTTCTTGTTTCTCTTATAAACCTTGTTATTCTCTTCCCATTCGAGATTTCTTTATAAAATCGGAGAAAGTTAAAAGAAAGCTTGAAAGAGAGAAAGAATAGAATATTTATTTATTTCTCAAACTTGTTTTATGCTTACATTTCCATTTATATGCAGCTCTCTTTTTCGTATTCCCCGTTAAAAATGCATTTCATTTTCCGTTTCGTTTCTTGCGACAGTACTTATAGGAAAAAAACGGGATTTCACGTTTGTATTACGTCTTAATTTCCGCTTAGTACTGCCCTTCCATTTCAATAGTAGCTACAAGAAGGCAAGGGTGCAATAAAATATATTATTTCTATGTAGTAACAAGAAATGGGTTTATCGAGGTGAAATGAGACGTCACCCATAATTTTCTTGGGAAATTGTATCTTAAATCTCCCATGCACGAAAAATTTGTAGTATTTCTTCTGCTGTCATTTGCACGCCTGACGATAACATCACTAATGACAATTCAGTTATTCAAAAAATGTTTTAAAATCATACTTCTATGCACTTTAACTGTAACTTTTAATAAAAATCCATTTTTTAAATATCTAAAATTTTGAAAAGTAAACGCCGTTGACAATTACATCGCATTAGCATGTCAAATCGCCTCGACTGTCGACAGAAAGGGGCAGAGTCCCTCATTTACATAATTGCTCTCTATCCGCCTCTTTCTATTTGTATGTCAAGGAAAGTGTGAATGAATTGGGTGATACGACAACGATGGGCAATAATACACCCACATAAAAATGTCTACCACATTTATCATCCAATATGAATTATAAAAAAGATACTTATTTGCAGATTTATTGCTAAAAAACTGGAATAGTCCTATACAAACTGGAATACTAGGGGAATATGCGATCATGTTCCGGCGTGCGAGCTGCAATAAAAAATGTGGCGGCTGATGGTCGTTGTCATAATAGCTTTTATGTAGGTCCAATAATCCTTTACGTCATTTTCGCAATTGCTCTGTGTAAGCACATACTGGCGAGTACTATTCCAGGGAGAGAGAGAGAGAGAGAATGTGTGGTAATAACACCAACAACCGCTACTGGCCTTTTCTAGCCTTCCACTTACATAGTTTTATATTACCCGCAAATAAAATCGAGTTTTCTCTCTCTTTTTCCAAAAATCGAAAGGGAAATGAAATCATCATTGCAATCATCGCATCCAAAATACTGTGATAATGATAATAGCTCTATATATATTGGTAGCGCTTTGTAGCCGAGAAAAAGAACATCATCATCAGCATCGTTTTGGTGGCCATCAAAATAAAATGAGCAATAACGCCAACCATGAGAATGCTCCCGATCCTGAGAAAAATATAAGAGCGTCCTATTTCCCTTATGATATTATTGTTATTATGATTATTTGTGTTTTTCTCCCCTTTTCTCGTCAAAGCATTTTCTGTCCCGGTCTAACATTTTCCGCGGTTTTGTTCACTTTTCCCCTTTGTAAGTATTTGTACTAAAACAGATTTTCCACTGTAGTCTTGTTTCTCTTAAAGTGCACTTTCCCGGTCTGCAAGGTTATCATCATCATCATCGCCATCATCCAAACAATAACATACGAAAGCGTTCATAATATCCCACAAAATTGCTACAGTGTCTACCTACTTTTTTCTAGGGGGCGGGGAAGCTTAAGGTAGGAATGTATGCCGGGCATATTTCTCTCTTTTCCCGCTTTTTACTCCAGTCAACATTTGGAATTGTATAACAAGAGAGAAGTCTCTTTGCTATTTTCCTAACTCTTTTTTAATTCACTGGGGAGACCTGTCTCGTCTCGTTTTCGGAAATGGAACATGCTTCTCTACCTACTACTGCTACCACTGAAAGAGAACGACGACTACACGGTTAGTTTTCCAATCGTGTTCAATTTATTTACCGACGACAACAGCAAAACATCAACAACCCCAGTGCTTACTGCCGGTTTTCTCTTTTTTCTCAGCGGTGTCAGCAGCAAAAACAACGACAACGATGATAATGATGATGATGGTGATCCGCCGTGGTAGAGAGGTAATAAAGTTGTTTTAGTCGGTGGTAATGGCAAAGTAATTCGTCGTCACGTCTCTTTCGTGTGCTCTGTACCAATATATAGGAAATGTAACCGGAATGCCGGAATCAGAAGCGGGTTAGCAGGTGCCGGGCAGTAACCTTAAAGGTGTAGATATTTATTGCAGATATAGGCATATCGATATCAGTTGCACCTGACCACCACAACGACATAGATCATGCTCCCACACAACAGCAACAACAACTCAAATAGCTGTACCGGAAAAATTTACCCTTTTTCTTGAGTTTACCCTTTCATCTGGTTACATTTTCTCTGCTTTCTCCATTTATATTTTACGCTCTGGTTCCACCAACTGTAGCATCCATATAACGCCCAGCTGCAAGGGGGAAAGGAGAAAAGGTCACCAGGAACAAAGTATCAGTCACAAAGACTGAAATGAATAATAGTAATCTGGAAAAAACTGTATCTATTCCGTATCCAAGTTTCCTGAGAATGTACACTTTTTCAGGGCAGTGACATGGAAATCTAAAGAAAAATAATACATTTCACACGTGTGTCTCCTGTGTACTTGCTATAGATAAAGTTGTGGATCAATACCAAGTATATATTATATACCTGGTGTTTTCTCCTGACCCGGTTTTATTATTGCTCTTTTCCGATTTCCCAACACCGCCGGGTGGGGTCATGGGGAGGGTGTTCACAAGAGAAAAA
>JAHZNB010005833.1:0-25295 GCA_027744295.1 Callyntrura guangdongensis
CCACCACCACTACGGCCGCCGTCATTTTACGGGATGATGTCGTGTAAATAGAACGGTGACTTTAATAGGTAACCCGGCTGGTGGCAGAGTGGCATGCACACGTTTTTGTCAAGCAACCACGCAAGTAAAAGCGGTAATAAAGTTAGGTAGAATATTTTTCTATTATTGCTACTACTTCTACTACTACCGTCGTTGGATGCATGAATGGACGTATGGAAAAGGAAGAAAACGACGAGGAGGAAAAGGCTAGGAGAAAGTAGTAACTAGTCTCCACGGTCCCATTCCAAGGCGAGAAAACGTGTTTATCCTATAAAAAATAACAACCAGTGGGAGACCCTGTGATACACATTATGAAAACGGTATATTCTATCGGTACAGAGCCTTCTCAGTGGTCCTCGGTAGTGTTTCCCTGTCGTTGTCGCGTATATGCCGAAAATATAAGAATGAAAGGGGGCGAGAGGTAGAGTAAATATTATAACGGGTTTTGATGACGAAGAGGCGACAACAGATGATGAAACTTTTTGGCTACGTGAAGAAAAAAAAACGCTCACACATTTTCATCCGCTTCCGTTTTTTGCTCTCGCAATTCCTATTAACGATACAATAAAAACGATCGTCGCTCTCGTATCATCGTCATCATCGGCTATACAAAAAACAACAAAACCTTTTTTATCTATTCCCTCTTTGACCATACCAGGAGTAACGATAGGCCAAGAGGTCATCATGAAAGGAAACCTGTCGTAATTATATTGGTTTAGCCTCTCAGCCTGAAAGTAGTGATAAGACGAGAGAGAGAGAGAGGGCGAGAGAGAAAACATAAATAAACCAAGTTTATATCTTTCCCATCATCGTCACATCCCAACTTCCATTTTCTCTTGTGCTGCTGCTGCTGCTGGTCATTTTTTCGGCTTTTGTCTTTATCTCCAATAAAAGCTTCGCATCATCAGCATCACCATTCAGATATAATCCGTCTCTTATGGATTTGCTCTTTTCATCGGGATGATTCTTGTCGTATCCCTGTCGCAGTACATCATCATCAGCATCATCACGATCCTCATAGTTGCAGTCAGCACCACAAAACCTCAAAATTAATTTCGTGTTTGGTCTCCCTGGAATTGACCCATAATACCAAAACTCTCTTCCCACTCTTCTCTCACTCGGTTTACGTCTCATTCTTTCCACCGAGGTAGATAAACATTTACGATGACAACCGCCACCATCATCATCACCAACGCCTCGTCTTTATTGTTACTTCCTGCTGGAGATACAGTAATTTTATGCTTTAGGGAATCTTCCACAAGTCACTTAGCGCCGATGTCTAATAGCCCCAATGTTATTTTTCGCGATTCCATACATCCATTCCATTAGCAGCCTGCTAGACTCTCGTCTTCTATGAACGACCCCTATACAAAGGTAGCGGTTATCATATTCCTATTACTCTTATTATTAGTATCTTCATCACTATCCTCTTCATCAGTCTCTGGTATTCCTTCAACTTTCCCCGTCATCCGTAGCGTACTCTCGCCTTGGTTTATTTTACGCTACCAGCTCACCAGAGCACACTAGCTTCTTGGACGAGTAGTGATCCGTTTGGCCCACTATTAAATTACATCCACTAAGTCCTTTGAAACATGTCCGCAAAATGCCATAAAATCCACAAAGTAATCTCAAAGAACAACAACAACATAACCACAACAGCAGAACAACCTATGCAGTGGCGGTAATAAAATGAGCAGTGCCTAGACTTGGTATGTGGAGAAAAAAAGGAAAATGATGATATTTTGATGACGACAACGATGATAGTGATGCCAAGATATGAACTACAACTGCATACCATACCATATTATTACACAAGTAGCTACTGTGTACTGCGAGGAAAAGTTTTATTGACTTTCTTGGAATTTCATCATCAGCAACATCATCAGCATTATCCCTCTCATCCCCAACCTGTTTTCACAATCCTCAAAATATCATCTACTGAATCAGGGATGGACACACGAAAAATACACAATAATAATGATAGCAATAAAGTACACATCAAGCAGCAGGATTTATTACTAGAAACAATAATAATATTGCGCAGCAGTTACTTTGTCATTTTCACCAACTACAACAAATAAAATATTTTTCTCTTCGTGGCGAGCATTTACGTACCTTCTACGGAACAGTAGTACCACTTGTGTATCTAAACTACAGTACCGTAGTAGCATTTGCCGAACATCATCATATTTAATATTCCCAAATACCTTAGGTATTCTAAAAGAAGCACGACGATGATCGTGAAGATGACGACGATACTAGAAAATACTATCCATCCCCGAAAAATAAACAACATTAAATTAAGCCAAAGCAAACAGTTTGTATATTATTTCTCCTTTTTTATGTTTCCTTTTATTTCAACAGATATATACCGTCAGTCCGTATAATTTATAGGGCGTTTGTGGCTTACTTACACAACACACTGCAGGTTTGAGAAGAATGCAAACGAAGCTTTGCTCTCTGTCTTAACTCCAGAGTTGAGACGACAGAGAGAGGGAGAGAGCCCGTTACAAGCAACAAGAAGAAACGCGAGTAATCATAAAATATTACGTGAACAGGGCTATAATTTCGCGAGTAAACATACCTACTCCTTTTTCTCGTCTTACTCAACCCGTATATATCTACCAATCTTTTGTGTATGTACATTGTGGTGGGGTGTACATACAAAGTACAAACATACACAGTCAATAAGTTTGGCTAGTCAGGCCAACGGAGAGAAAAAGTAACATTAAGTGTGCGTGGCGTTGTCAGTTGTTGTTGCTTCTGTTGTTGTACAGGTTTGTTCCCTACTAAATGCTTTACCCCATATTTCTCCATGATTTAAACCGATTCCACCTACCAACCAACCAACCAACCACAGACCTGTAAAAAAAAGTTGAAAAGATGGACAAGACTGTTTTTATTGAGAGAAAAAGGGAGGAAAAGAAAAATGGTAAAAAAGCGACAGGGAGAAAACGAGAAAAGTTAAACGGGTATTCAAGTTAACTCGATGTGGCGGACCGTGTAGTACGGGAAGCGGAGGAAAAAAAAGAGAAAATCTCGCTCCGACAAATCAAAATCGATACGATATTTTCTTCATCTTCTGCTTTTCTTTTGCAAGCTCAATTTATAAAAAAGTAATAACAAGAATAATAAGGATGTCGATGATAATGATGATATAGGTTGGTATTTTATACGAAAGCAATAACTCATCGTATTTCCGACTGTCCTTCCCGTTTAGTAGTGTATTTTCCAATCTTCCGTTCCATATCTCTTCCCTCCGTCTGCTGTCCTCTTTCAAAGGTTCATTGATTCTGTCAGGGCAAATCACAACTGATATTCATTCAGTCATTCTTTTTCCAAAACTAAAATACCGCGACAACAGCAGTGAGAAGGTATAGAACCATTTTCTGCAAATACTTTTACTTTTCTCCATTTAGCCTCATCAGCGTGACCGTCATCGGCTAATAAAACTAAACATCCATGAATACATGTATTTACACATATCTGTTCAGCCATAAAAAAGTAGAAAATGCTACAACGAAGAGACAAAAACTTTTGTCAAGAAAATCACCATATATAATAAATAAAATGTTTAAAACTCCTACCAGACATTTAATATGTTCGTCTAGAAAAAGCTTCGAAGCGTGGATACAAGAGAAAAAATTGTTAAATAAAAATAAAAGTGGGTACGAAGCAGTATATAAAATATTAGCGCATCGCCTTGCTGCAAACAGTACAAATAAGGGTTCTGTAGAAGAAGGGACCAGGTTCGTGGTACACATGATGATGAAGACAGCCGGGAACAAACAGAGAATC
The DNA here is from genome assembly GCA_027744295.1 of Callyntrura guangdongensis. NCBI lineage: Eukaryota > Metazoa > Arthropoda > Collembola > Entomobryomorpha > Paronellidae > Callyntrura > Callyntrura guangdongensis. Next base: position 3,838 of record JAHZNB010005833.1, read on the forward strand.
AGCGGAAGAGAATAAAAAAATGTAGGAGTAAGAGGAGTGAAAAGTCGAAAGTGGAAGTGTAATACGCATTCCAGAAAAGAGAAAAAATGCTTTCTCATCTGTACACTTGTTTTTATTGTTTTGCAGCTTTCTTTTCACACTCTCAATCAGAGTTGGTGAATTGTGTAAGACGGGAAAAAACAAGGTTGAAAAAGTGGAAACACCAACAACATTAGAGTCCATAACGATTGTAGAAGCAACAGCACAAAACAACTTGTTTCCATCATTTGCCATATTACTATGTATGCAGCCAGACTAGCATATAGTAATATTTTTTGTTGGTTGCAATGAATTTTCCTGTGTATATGTATACTTTACAAGTATGAAGAATGCATGTATATGACAAGTGTATGAACAAAATACTTGAGAGAGAGAGAGAGAGAGAGAAACACAAATTGAAAGAAAAATAATAAATATAGGAAAAGGGGTAAAAGTAAGAACAAAACACTTACAAAATATATACAAGTGCCTTTCCATGAAAATGTTTTAAAAATAATACATGCGCATCTGTTGAGTTCGCGCTTTAGCTCAAATTTATATTTGGTGTTACATGGATGTGGGCCAAAATGTGGATTGTACGGAGTTGCGAAATATGTCTTGTATTAACGCCACAAGACAAATCCACGTGTCTTAAAAACTTATATTTATTTAACAAAACATGTCAAGCAATAATGATAGCTTGCTGACGGATAATAACAAAACTATTTTTAACTTTGCATATATCTTACATATTGACAAAAACAGTTGTTATTTGTGAACAGGAAATTTTTCCACTTCCTTCTTTCCATTAATAGTAAAACTGGGAAAAGTCACAGTCCCAAGAATTTATTTAAACTGGCATTTTTTAATAATTTAAACAACAAGTTATTACGAAAACAAAAGCAGCAAAAAATAATTATTTTATTTTAAAATGATTTTAATCAATTACCAGTTTTGCACTAAAGTTCACTCAGCGTCCAGTCCGTGAATTCGAGTAGCCTGTAAGTGCCAGTCAGTCTGTTACTCCCGAAGAATGGCTGACTGACTAGAATGAATGGGTGAGTAAGCAAGTGGAACGAGTGAAAATCAGTATTAATCACGAAGCGAACCAGTAGTAGCACCAGTCCTAGCTGCAGAGAGGCTACGTAACACAAAAGAACAGAAGACGAACAATATAATAATAAAAGAAAAGAAAGAAAGCTGACTGAGCTCGAAAATCTCTTTCTTTCTTTTTGCCCTCCCTCGAAAATCGGCTGTTTCTCGTTATGACGCGCTGCTACTGCGACTTGCTACTGTTTCTCCTTTTACTCTCCCTTTCACGCTTGCTATTTCTCTCTCTCTCTCTGCTACTTCCTCATTTTCATCTGCATCACAATCATTGCACGTCTCAAAACGAAATCCATATATCCCAGATTTTCTTCCATTTTGTCTCGCAAAACCTATTCAAAGAAATTGACTACTAGCGGGATATACACCACCCAGTCTCTCACGCTACCAAAAACATTTGTATCTATCGAGAGTTTTCCTTGCAGATTTTTCATTGGAGTTTTTCTTCCTTTTTTTGCACCCAGAAAAACAAAACTTCTCATCATTTTCTTCCCATGTAGCACATTATTTTGGGAAGTTTTTTTTACTAGATTCTTTTTCTTTTCACATTGCTTTCGTCTTGATTCGTGCTCGCACAGCTAGACATAACACAAAGAGAACAATAATAATGACTACTGCGACAGCTACGGGGTACAAGTTTTTGTCGTGGAGAAACTCTACTAATGTGAGCTCCAGTTTCCTTTTTCCCCTCTGGCATAGAAAAGGAAATTGGGAGAAGGAAATTTTAGAAGACTGGAACTGTCCAAAAGCTTAAACTTTTCTTGTCGTGCCTTACTCACTTTCTTATTCACAATTCATCCAGCTCAGCCTCTCTCTTTCTCCTCGTCTTTGTCATTGTTATCATCAAGAACAGGAACAGCATGAATACTGATCAACTCACGATTCAATTAGATCTGTCTTACCTTGTGTAGTTCCATCACCTACGCCATTCATTATTATTTCAGTCATTCTATGAAAATTCGCGTAACACGACAGGCAGTCATGTTTATCAGGAAATCTTGGATAGAGACGGCAGCAACGAAGGTAAATACACATCATCAAAACTTTACGTAGGAAGACAAACAAGAGAACAGGAATAAAAAAAATACACTGTGTCGTTAAAATTGCAAAACAAATGGTTATAAAAGTTTATCATTTCTGCTGAATTCTCCTTTGTATACACCTAAACAACAAAAACAGCACTGCTGGTGGTGATGGTGTTAGTGGAGTCAAGGCAAACACGGATTTTTGTAGACAATTCGAAATTTATGTCTTCTTCCACGTTCCTTAGCATCAACACACAAATGTCCTTCTTTAACGCATACAAGGGACAGCGGACTTATGCTGCTGCACAACATATCGGAAGAAAAAATAACAATCTTTAAAAACGTTCTAAAACGTATCTATTATTCTTGTGGCAGTAAAAATAAGAAAAATCGACCATTTCTAACACCAAAGCTGCTTTACATAATAACTTTCAGTACATTGTATGTGACCATGATGACATATTTTTGTCAGCCTTCCGGTGGCATCAAAATATTATCGTTTGTAAGTCCGACTTACCAACTGATCATTATCATCCCGTTCTCATCAGCAGCATTCACGTCCAACGTCAACATGATTTCTCCTCACTTCTAGAAAACTCATTCTTCATCCATTATAAAAAGCACAACAGAGAAAACCGGCCCTGCGAGTCCGTTTTGCAAAACAGATACAATCAACATTTCTCTTTCTCTTGACAGTATTCTCTCCCCATTCAAACAACTATATTCGTTTATATGAACCTCTAACTCGACTAAAAAGTTGGATGTGTTCCTGTCTTCTCCTTCAGATAAGCTACTTCCTCTCCTCCTTTTAGACATACCTCGACAGATACCACAGACGGCCTTATTGTGCATAAAATTTTCCTCTGTTATCAGTTTCCCTCCTGACACTCACCTACTCGTCGTGTTCCTTCTGTCTTGCACAATACCACGTTATTTCTATCTTTTCCCGATTATTATTATAATCATCATCCTCATTACCTCACTGCCAGCAAAACAGTGTGGTAGTAACCAAGGTGAAAACCTTGATACATTTTCCTTCGCTAACTAGTTCCGTCTCGTCCTTGCCGTAGTCCCGAGGAACCTGATCGCCAAATGATGATGGGTCTGGGGAATGAATTTTCTCTTCCATTCGTGAAGAAAACGACTTGATTGCAGGTCTATCCAAAAACTCTCTTTTCTCTAGCGTGTCTGTCTGTATTACCGTCTCAGCAGCGTCGGCTTTGTTTTTGTTTCATCGTCACGGCTACTTTTGGTTCGAGCAGATAACCTATTCATTTTCTTCCTTCCGTTTTTCTCTGAAATTCCATTCAAAACTTTCTCATCCCATATCTTTCCATGAGAGTACTTCATTGCATTATAAATATACACCCTGGACTACAAGAATGCCCCACCGCCTACGATAATGCCCCTTTCAAATTATTCATAATGGAGTGAACACCGAAAGTAAAATAGAGAAAGACAATGTTACCCTTCATCATGGCGGTATAGAAAGTTCAAAGAAACATGACGACCATGATAATGGCGATTATTAGAATGAAAAGGAATAGGTATGTAGGCAATTTTCTTGTTAATGCAACTACTTCTACTTCTACTACCTTTAAAATCACTAACGTCATACCAGAACATCATCCCGTTATCCTCCTTCTCCTAAAGCAAAATATTATGCAATTCCGGAAAATCACTGCTTCCATACCAAATATAAATAGAAATAAGCCATAGTGATGAAAACGAGGACACAAAATGGCGATGATTTTCTGACTGCCGAGTACCATCATGCCGGTAAAACGGGTGGAATGGAATAAAACAGCACGCCACTTTGCACACTCACACGGTAGCACCATATAGATCTCTCCCTAGAATGGAGCAAAATGGTAAAGAGTGTGTCAAAGTATTTAATCCGAGGAACGGTGTATATCCTTTCTCTTTACCGTTTCAAGGTACTCAGACACACACATACACATACACACACGAGTAGGGAAAGCATACAAGAGGACATTGCATCATAAGATAAACTCACAAGAGAAAGTCAACCTTGTCCTGTTACTAATATCACCACAATATAAAATTCCACTATTGCCCCAAACTACTTTTCTTTTTTGAGTGGCAGAATTACTCTATTCTTATTACGATGATGATGACTATGACTATGACTACGACTGTTTTCACCATTATTTTATTTTTTAAACTATGACCATCATTTCTTTCATTTTAAATGCGAAATGAAAATGGAGTTAAACGCGTGTTACTTTCTCCCATTGTCCACCTATCCCAACTACTTTTTCGTCATGTTGCTACTCCTCTACAACCACCATCACCGCTGCCGCTACCTAACCAACTACTTTCATTGTTTGCCCGGGAAAGTACAAGGTTTTGTTGGGATGATATCCCTGTGTGAGTTTGTGTGTGCCTTTTGCCAGCAAGTATTATATGCTATTATATATGTGCATACTGTTGGTAATATTATTATGATTATTATTACGACAAAGATGATGATGTGTTTGCATGCGGAACAGTTTCCGTTCTCACAGGAAGTATCTGCCTCTCAAAGTGCCTCATGCCTTATTCATTCTGAGAAACGACATGCAAACCACTTCTTTTGCATAATCCACCATCATTCCTTTTACAGGGAGCCTAGACACATTCTCACAATAATATAATATTACATTCTACATTTATTATCATTCTCCATCTTCGTAGAAAAGTTATATCACTTCCTCCCGTTTACTCTCTCTCTTTTGCCATTCTTCCTTCCACCACTAACATACACCCATATAATAATAACCATGTTCAACCATCCAGCCACCCACCCACTCATCCATTCACCTTGTACATTCTCTCTAATATAATGGACCCATTTACTGTCTTCTTCTCTTAAGAAAGACTACTATTATAAGTGCCTACTCACCTTGTAAATATTACTTCCAATATAATATATACTTCTTAAACATACATCAGCAACCTACGTTTAACTCTGTTGGCTTTCTTCTCAAACATATTAGGATACAAAAAGGGAAAAATACAGCTATATGACGATGACGACGACAACGATGCTCCTTCAAGTGTTCCACTGATGTGCCATCATCCATCAGCTAAGCAGCAGCCGTAGTAGTTTCACCAAGAGCAATGTGTACTGTATAAGGGTGCTTCATTTTATTTTACTCAAACGCAGCAGAAACCCATTTCACACAGAGAGAGAGACACACACTTTCATTCTCTTTCTCGTAGATGGATGATTATTATGAGAAAAGCTTGCACGTTGTCACAAAAACAGGAGGACACAACTACAACCAGATACACACATTGAAAACGGTATCATAAAAAAAGTTATTCATATAAACCTATACATACACAACACACAGCCACATATGTATGCACTCACTTTCCCTCTCAGGCTGGCTGTTCCATCCATTTCAGTAAATTGATAATAACTCCCAGCAGACAGATAAGACGGAGGAAGTGTAAGAAAGAAAAGAAGGAAGGAAGGAAAGTGAAAAAGGAGAAATTGTTGTGTCTGTTTCTTTTTCACAAAGGGAGACATACTGCCAGTAGCAGCTAGACCATTCCATCATCATCATTGTCCTGTTAATGTTCTCATGTGTGGTACGTATAGTACGTATAGGGAAGGTATCATCCAAAAAACGTAATAATGTCCCTCATAAAAACTTTTTTCCTTGAGAAGCGGCCGTAATTGCTCATTTGGAGCGTTCTAATGACGTTCCTTCTTTTGCAAACACCCACTACTGCCGCTACATAACTTTTTAGCCATATACCATTATTGTGTCTATATTATTCCTTTTGGAAGGCACTTAAACAAGAAAAAAGGTAGAGAAACGATAAAGGAATAAAATAAAATGTTTGAGTAGCCAAAGGAGAATTTTTTGAATGTGGTTGCATGTTATATAGGAGACTATGTGACGAATAATGGTGATGATGATAAAATAAGGTAGAAATATTATTGAGGAACTTTATCTCCTATTTTTTCCTCTTTCAACTGCCTAGTTTACTTTGCTGTGTGTCCCAACTTTTCCTCATCTTTTTCCTTAAATGCCCAGTACTCAAACCTTTTTTTGCCACAGCTGCCGACAATAAACTAAACTTTTTTCTCTTCTATTTTCTCTCTCCCATGATTTATTAGAGACCTGTTGGACAAAGACGTGTTCTCCAGATCGGATCCAATATGTGTCGTGTATCATCAACCTGTGGGCACTGGCAATTCTCACTGGGTAGAGTTACTCCGCACGGAAGTTATTTGGGACTGCCTTAACCCCGATTTTATTACAAAGGTAAGCGAGTGCATAAAAATATTGCGTATTACGTAGCTGAAAGCTAGTATTGGATTTGGTTCGTTGGTTTGTCTGTACATGCCCGCTCTCCTGGCCAAATCCTTTGACCAATTTGGACCAAACTTGGCACAAAAGTTTCTTAGGGTTTCTAGTTGTGCAAGTTAAAGTTTGGGCCCAATCGGTTATACCCCCTGGGGAGCAGTGGGGGTCACAATTTTTTTCAAATATCAGTAACAACCATAGCTGAAAGTTGTTGTGCAGATAGCTGATGGAAATTATGACGTTTTGCAAAGTGTGACCTAGATTGGTTTACCCCTGTGACCCAGGGGTCGTCAACGTTAAAATAAATTCTCACTTTCAGCTGTGTATCTTAGGCTGCAGTTACAGCAGGTTTATTATAAACAAAAACAGTAATAATATCAAAGGGTTTATTACAAATGGACACGGTAGTTTTCTTTACCTTGTGGTGTGACGACTTTGTACACCGGCAACAGCAACAATCCTATTAAATAACGTAATTAACCATAAAATAAGTAAATTTACATTTACACGTGCCTGCTTATTTTTTACTACCCTGAACAATGGCTAATACTACAAAGTCTGCATGCAAATTGGTCATTAGTCAGCAAACAAAGAAGCAGAGTTGCTTGTTGTAGTAGTTGCTACTGTTTTGTTCCGTTTTTATTACATCGTCGTCATCATCATCCGTGAGTGCACTTTTTAAAAAGACTGGACGCAATGAGTGACGGGAACAAACATTCAGCTTGTCAGTCTAATTGTCCATATACATAATGCAAATTAAGTAAAGGAACTTCTCTCACTCTCTCTCGTAGACGTTCTCTAGGGCCTTTGTTTTGAGTCTGCCCGTTACAGGGCACAATACTTGTAAATTCCTGGTTAGTTAGCTCTCTTTGTCTTCCCTTTTGAACCAGTTGTCTTTTGTCTTGTTTTTTTAGGAAGAGTCTACTTTGTAACGATATGTGTCTGAATAAAACCGATTATTATTTATAACTTGTAACCTGTAAAGTACACAGTATATAACCACCTACAACAACACTCTTTTTACAAAAGTAAATACTGCTTATTACGCAGTTTTCTGTCAAAACCACCACCGCCTTTTCAACTGCTGCTGCCACAATTAGCAAAATTAATTCCCTTGCTATCCTCATTCTCTCACTTTACTCCACTTCCAGTTCATAAAAAAGTTGGGAAATTTTTCCAACAAAACAAGCCGCCAACAGGAACAGTAGCAATAGAGTCTACCTATATTATGTGTGCACTCCCATGTACGACCAGACGTCTCTAGACAAGGAAAAGTGACAGAACGGCAAAAGAGAAATGCCAAAATAGTAGGGAAAAAAGTTGCTAGTTTCCGTCCTTCTTTTTTGCGAGTGGTTAAATTAAAAATAGGACTGGTATTTTCCATACCGACAAGAACATTTTACCTGCATATATTTTGCACTTGAAAGAATAATAATATGTATAATGTATGTCAGTTAAAGAGAAAAGAGAGAAAAAGTAATTGCAAAAAAATTCTTTCACGTCGCGGCCTGTTAAATAAATTGAATCAACATGGAAAATAATGAAGAGAAGCAACGACGGCAGCAGAGAAAAGGCAATCAGGATAAAGTATTGTATTGTAAGTATTATAACCGCCGCGAACTTCCATATATAAGTAGCAGCAGAAGTGGTAGCACAGTATAATAGGTAATCGTCGTAACCTGTGAAGTATGAACTAACTATTACTAAAACAACGCATAAAACGGGACATAACGACCGCTTATTCGTGCGGTATAGCTGCAGCAGCGCCAAGGTGTAAAAAAGACGTGACAGGGGAATAGAGTCACTATTATCCGAGTTACGAGTACAGGGCATATAGGTAGACATGTATTTAGACGTAATATGTAAAAACCCTAAATTGGTATTCATGTCAGACTTCTCACTTGACTTTCGTTTCTCCCTCTCCGTTGTATTTCTCGAAGCGATTTATTTGCAACTGCTTTACCGATATTGAGCATACAAGAGACAGGAGAGAAAACGCGAGCATTTAATCTACGAGAAAAAAGTCAGTCAGTCAGTCGACCAACCAAGCAAAAATTCAATCCGGTATAGCCTTGCCGATCCCATTTTTTTCTTTTTCCCCACTACAATCCTCTCCTTAACCACTAGGGGTTTTCTGGCGCCATACTGCCTGATTCCCACAACTTTTGCCACCTTTCAAATCCAATCTAGTTAATCCAACAAGAAGCAAGAAATCAAAGAAGATAATGATCACTATAATTTTTCTTGGTAGTCACATCAGAGAGAAAAAAATCAATTTCCCATGATATGTTAACGGTAGTAGAGTAGCCAAATAAAAATGTCGTGATCAAATATTTAGCGCTTTGGTGGAGGATGGATACAGTATGTTCAAAATAGAAGAAAAAATCGATGCCATTTTTGTGGTGAATCCTTGAATGAATGTATAATGAGCCGGGTATTTTAGGTATATACTACATCAATGTCCACGCTCATGTATAACAACATCGCACTTTCTTTTTTTCTCCTCTTTTTGTGAAGGTAACGGTCGACTATAGGTTTGAAGAAGAGCAGTCCCTCCGTTTCGAAGTGTACGATGTTGACAATCCGTCGGCTACTTTGGATCTTCATGATTTCATCGGCTTTGCTGAATGCACACTTGGTCAGATTGTGGCGGCTGGCTATAGTGGTCTCACCTTGCCACTCACCCAGAAAAAGAGTCGTTTCAATCCCAATAAAGGTCCGAAACTGACAAAACAGACGAGCAAAGGACGGATCATCCTTACTGCCGAGGAGCTTGTGCAGTTTAAAGAAGAGGTAAGCATTCTCTATTATATTTCGCCTTGTAGATATATTCGCATTATGTTTTTATCCGTAAATCACCTTAAAAATTCAGGGGATATAAAACACGCTCCTCAAAGCAACGGCAACTACCATCGAAAGCGACGTGCATGTACAAAAAAAAACTCCTACTTTTATTTTCTTTCAACTTGGTGTACTTTTTATCTTTCACAAATAATGCTGCATGCTCTTACATTTTATTTACTAACTCGTTCCACCTTACTGCCGAGGAGCTTGTGCAGTTTAAAGAAGAGGTAAGCATTCTCTATTATATTTCACCTTGTAGATATATTTGCCTTATGTTTTTATACGTAAATCACCTTAAAAATTCAGGGGATATAAAACACGTCTCCTCAAAGCAACGGCAACTAACATCCAAAGCGACGTGCATGTACAAAAAAAACTCCTACTTTTATTTTCTTTCAACTTGGTGTACTTTTTATCTTTCACAAATAATGCTGCATGCTCTTACATTTTATTTACTAACTCGTTCCGCTGCCAGCGGACACTATCCAAAGTTTTCGCACGGCTTTGCCTTCAACTTTCCAATTTCATTCAAGAACGCCGAGTTGTTATCTTGAGGAGTCCTACTACTACTTACTAGATGAGGAGGTAATATTACTACGTATTGGTCGGGTTGTTTTCTTGGAAAAATATAAAAGTGGCAAACAATTGAATGACGCGCTCAAAACGGGAAAAGAAAACCAAAAATGAACAAACAATTTTAGTATTCTGATTTTTTTCCTTTTGTCGTCTTTCCATTTGTTTTTCTCTCGTATGAGTTATTTGAAATTATATGGAAAGTAAAGAGACGCGTGCGTAGTGTATCCATGAGAAAAGAAATAAACAAACATTTTATATCCCAAACCAGCCGTTTCAAACGGACATAACAAAGTTGTTTTGTCCACCCTCTTCATTTGTTGTCTGGAACGAACCTTCAAAGAAGGAAAAACGTAAATCCAAAAAAGCTACTTTTTCCCTTTTGTTGTCATCGCCCATCCACCCACCACCTAGTAGTATACCCATTAAATCTCTGGTCATTTTTCTTTGCCTTTTTTGCCGTCCGTACGCCATAAAACAGTGGATTTATTGCTCCAAAAATCTGCTTCATTTCCGCCGATAGCGTAATAAGTATTACATTGTGGCACATTAATTTGACCTAAAGGATTTCACGGGGAAAAGCCTGCTGTAAGGGTACCCAGTTGGTAGGGTAGATTTTTAATGAATTAATACTACGCTACGGTCCTTTTGGTGTCGTTAAATTTATCTTTCTCCGAACGCGTCACAGTCACAAGCGCATAAAAACCACAGAACCGTGATATATTACTCAACTAACTCGCAAGTCGAGGAATAAAGAGAGGAGAGGTAGAGAGAGGGAGAGAGAGATTTGGGCAGTATTTTTACTCTCCCCTATCACTTGACACATCAAACATATGTGTACACTACCACCACTACTGCTGCTGTTGCTGCTGCCACGCCGCTACCACAATCAATGGAGAACGGATAAGTTTTGAGTCCAAGCAGTAAAATAGAGAGAACAACTGTATTTATTATACTCGTTTTCTGCTCAAGGCTAAAAAACAAGAAGACTTTTAGAATAAGAGGAAGGAAATGCGGAGAGTATAAGCAGAAGAATGGGAACTTTTTCTCCCCGAAAAAATTCTTGTCGGCTTGGGTTCCCGTTTCCACAGACGTCGGTTTTCCTGTTGAGTTGCTCTGCTCTTGATATGGGACGATACGAGAAGTAAGAGAAAGAAAACGAGCTGAGAAAGTAAACGGTGCACAATACTTTTTCGTAAAACCTCTCTCTCTCTCTCTCTCATGGAAGTAGATAGGTGGAAAGATAACCTCTTGCAAACTTTGTAACTAACAACATGCATCATTGCCAGAAAAAAGGGGACGAATATGAGTAGTTACGATGAAGAAGAAAAGAGGCAGAAGAAAACCAGCTTGTCATTTTTTTGCTTCTTTGCCTTCTTCCTTGCATCTCTTTCTCCCCGTCTGTTTTTTATCTGTCTTTCAGCAGTCTGGCGTCGTTCCACCGTGTACAAATCCACAAACACAAAATAGTTTAGTTACTTATCTACTTTTGTACTCGATGTTCGTGGGGAACATGGCGGTGAAGGATCATGATTGTTGTGTGCGTGCGTTAAACCACGAAATATGTGTAACTTAAACAAGAACAGCGAGAATTTAGCAAAAAAACCAAAAAAGAGAATGTGAAGGATGAGCTTTTCGTATCTTTTGTCTGTTTTAAACTGGGCAGATGCAGAGACTTAAGAGAAGCTCCATTCGTCCGTTTTCTTCCCTCTTTTTTTTACTGTTTCTTCATGGTTCGTTGCATTTTTCATTCTTAACAGAAAAAAATAAATCCGTTGTCCACCATCATGGCACGGAGGATCAACTTGAGCTTAAGTGATAGCCAAACTCATATCTTACGTTCATCACATTCACATTTTTTCTAGAGAGTAAACTAACGGAACGTACCTACATGTTAGATGCCGAGAACAGGACGGGTGTGTCTAATGTTACACTGTACATCCGGGATAGTTTGTACACTTTCCCGGAAAATGTACAAACTTTGAGATGGATTTTTGCTGTACGTCTGCTTTTTTATTATTATTTTCTGGAAATGGTGTATTTTCTGTAGTCAGTATTAGGAATTTTTACTGCCTCGAAATCTCGTTTCATTACTTCCAAATGCGCTTTCATCTCTTTCTCTCTCTCTTACTCAAGAAGCTTCTCATCTTTTTTAGACAAGCTTCCTTTAAGTACCGTTTCCAGGCCGGCGTGTAAGAAAAAAGCTGTTCTCTGCGGCGGCAGCGAAGCAATAAAAAACTTATTGGTGTAACTCTACTCTCTGTTTAAAAATGACTGAAAGCACACACACAAGTTTCCCATTCTTCTTTTTTCTCGTTTCTTTCTTCACACATGACTGATGAATGACGATCCATCACTCGGCACATTTATAATAACCGCACACACACACACACACTCCTCTCGCTCCGATTTACAGTAACCACCTTTTCCTGTCGACAAGTACAAATACGCCGAGATATGCGGGTTGGGTGGCATGAAGATATAGTAGGTAGACATATTGTTGTGTGTGTTTAGCCTTGAGAGGAACAAAGCGTCAACAATTTCTGGTTTGATGTAGTAAATCGTGTGATATTTACCAAACATTTTCCACCGGACGGTTTCTGTAATGTGATGTTGTTGTTGCTGTTTGTGTAGGATTACGAGAAAATATTCCAATCCCCAAAAAAATCTCCTAACACTTTTCCCATTCTCGCTCCCCATTCACGTTAATTCTTTTGATGAAACGCCTAGTTCCTCTTAGCTCGCTTTCTCCCTCCTTCGTTTTAAATGGTGAAACTTGAATAGTGCCGACAATGTGGAAGGAAAAGTGATAGCGACAAAGAAAATTATCCATACGACAAGCGCTCCTGAACCTAACATTCATCTTCTTCAAATACAAAGAAAAATTGGGAGAATTAGCAAAAATGGCACGACTTTTCAACAAACTTACGGATATACATACAAAAACGTATTTTTGTTAGTAGTAGGAATTTTGTTGTACAAACATGGTTGCCACTACTTGTCTAATAGCCTTGGGCACCCTCCCTCCGCCCAGCCCCTTTTTTCCTTGTCATTTTATTGCCATTTTATAGCAATCCAGTAGACCCACATCCTGTAATCAACCCTTGTCTTACCTTAACTTGTGCACACTCACTGACCAAGGGGAAATCCTCTTTCATTTAAAACGTCTACTCCTTCTTGTCATTTCACTTTCTTTGTAGGTTGACCACCATCCTTTACGTCATCATCACTTTCTAATAATATCCAGATTTACGACAACAGTCTATTGTTTTTCCCTTAGACAGCGAACGGTTTCTTGCTTTCTCAGGTTCAGGCCCGATAAAAAGTAAAAAGGGAAACATACATATGTAATCGCATTTATGAATGAGTGAACGTGTGTGCACACAGGATACTTGTAACGAGAAAGCGAGAACAAGTAGATGTGAATGAAGAAAGTTTCTTGCCCCTTTTATGTAAACTAACAAGTAAGCTACAACGGCATTACAGACTCCACACAATGTTTTTCCAAAACAGGATTTGGTTGCTAGTCGGTGTGGGCCAAAAACACTTGGCATTCTCTTGTAAGACGATATTTTTCATCCATATATAGAAAAGGAGTAAGAAAGGAGAGCAAAGAGAAATTATTACTTACTTCAAGTCGAAAAAGTCAAGGAAATTAAAGTTTCTGACGACACCAGCAAACCGACACACACAAGTCTGTTTCCATACCTCACCTACTGAACCTTATATACCTACAAAATATATTCTCCTTTTCCATATTACCAAATACTTAAGGTAAAAAATTCCACAGGATAGGGCTCCAGAAATTGTAAGAACGGCAATTCCAGCAAAAGAAGAGCAAGCAAATGAAGTACACAAACTCTTTCCTACCTACACACTATAGGCAAGGAGCATGTGGAAAATTGTAAAAGTGAGGAAAAAGAAAAGTTTTCCGTTGCCCTAAATCATTCTGATCATCATCATCATCGCCATCCACCTCTGCCACAGCTGCCTACAAAACACATATACCTTTTATGTAGGTACCCTATAGAGATGATAAGATTTATACCGAAATTTGCAAAAAAAAAGTTTCCTCAGACAGCCGCCGCCGCGGCGTTTTCTACATAAACTTTACGTGCTTTTACAAAAATATACGAAAGGGTGCCTCCTCTGCTAAAAAGTAAGCACTGGTAGTAGAGTGGAGAGCACCAGGAACACACGACGAGAAAAAAAAACTTTCTTGTTTCTTCTCGTCCCCTTGTTGCTCCTCTTAGTTATCCTCCCATTACGAAAAGCGACACGGCCAAAAGGGAGGTAACTTAGGCAAGAGGAAAATTTCGCCCAAGAAAGCAAAAAGATGTATTCAAATGTTCTTAAATTCACTCCCCTTCTCTAACTCGCTTTGCACACAAACACACACGGTTCATTTTACATGGTAAATATCTTGGTAGCGGACCACTAGCAAAACAAGTGGAAATGGAAAACTTAAGTAGAAAGAAGGAGTGTGAGAGAGGCACAAATTAAAGTACAACAAAGAAGACACATTATCATGTTGAAAGTTTTCCGCTGCCGGTGCTCTTGTATCCCAAAAATGGGTATGGAATGAGCTTGATGAGCCAAAAAGATATTATTATTTGATAAAGACCAGGCAGTACAAGTAGTGGAACAAAAGGTAGCGAAATACCTAAGAAAATGACGACAACGACAGGGTTACATTCTATAGAACAAGTCGAGTGGTAATGAAGAAAAGGCCAAAAGTTATTTATTTTTTACTCCTTTCCTTTCCAGTCTTCCATTCTTTTTTTCACGGCCGCGCGTCGTTTAAGGTCGGGGAAGAAAGAACGAAGGAAGTAAAACTATTTTAAATGGTAAAAGATTTAAATGACTTTTGCGTTACTTCTTATTTTCCTACCCGTGCTAATACATTTATTTGCCCGTTTTTTTATCGTTCCTGTGCATCTGTAATAGTTTTGTACTTATTCTTCATTTTGGTGCATGATGATGGACCTAAGGGAAAAAATAGAGATTTTCTCGCCTTTCGTGGGTACTTGATGGCTCGTTTGTAGAGATACCAATTGCAAAATAACCCTTCATAGCGGCATATCGTTCTATTTTTCCTCCCAGTTCCACCACTATCATTCATCAGTTTTAAAAGTTAAATTAGATGTCTATACGTCTTTAATATACTTAGTTGTACCTCCCTTCACGTCGTACATCTTTCAACTTGTAACCAAATTTTCTCTCATTTATTTTCCCTCGAGCGAGCGTGAGACACACTACTTATGAAAAAAATACCAAGAAATAACACGAGTTCTTGTATTCAATTTATTCTTCAGGAAAAAGTTGTTGGCAAAACTGAGGATGACGATGATGATGATGCCAAATTTTTTTGCAGAAAACAGCTACGACTATAATACTACCATAATATCGTGCCAGTTCTAAAAAGCAGTAAACTCTTGGTTGGAATAAATAAAGCCCTGGGGAGCAACCTTGCTCCTGAATTGCTGTGTATGTGCTTAACACTGACACCATATATAAGTGCATAAGAGCACCACTCACACACAATATCTTTGTCCCCATCATCATCATCATCAGTAGTAAAGGCAAAACAGCTATGTACTCTAGCACGTCATATTAATGTATCTTAAGCTATTTTCCTATTCATGTACCAAAAAGGAAAAAGGAAAAAAGTTTTTTTCTCAACGCTTCTCCTTTTCCGTATGGCAGTTCAAACACTAGGAAAGTTTTCGTTTCTAGGGAAATTGGTACACTTTACCGCTGACGATACACTTGTGTGTGCGCGTTTATGGATCAAAAGGTACATTAACCAAAAATACAATATTATTACGGCTATTAGGTGCCCAAATACATTTTATAGCGCTGCTTGTGGAGAAAATAAAGTATGTTTTTATTACACCACCACCACCAAGATAGTGATGTTATCATACAACAATAGTATTTGAAATGGGACATTAGATATTCTTCAGGTGTGCCGTTAACCGTTTTCACAGGGACCAAAGAACAGAAGAGAACAGTCAGTGTGAGTTAGAGAGAGAGAGAGAAATAAGTTTACTCGAACGTGTGCTGCACAAACGCGTAAGTGTTTGTGTGTGCCTTGTGTAGTAATAACATCTCCCTCCTTTTATTTCCCTTTTGGCCTATTTCACTATCAGCTTTCATTTTCTACGGGATACCGTAAATCTTACAATAATGGCCAGCATATTGTTTAAAGAGATGGAGAAACTAAAACTAAAACGGAAAGAGCAATAAGTAGTATAATAGAAATAGAAAGGCTAAAATATAAGCCTCACTTTACAGCCCGCCAACTACCCCTCTTTTTCTCACTAGTGCTGTTTAATGACTTCCACAATGTGATGGAAAGAAAACTGCCATTTTTGGCAATGAAATGTGGCCGTTTTTTGTCTCTATCTGCTATTCACCCACCATCACTACTACGATAGCAAGGAAAGTATAGTGGCATCGTTGTCGTCCTGGGTCCCCTTTTTCATAGTTGACTAGCCAGCATAACTTGTTGAATTTGATTTGACAAGCCAAAAGGGCAGTCTAACAGTGCCATATCACACATGCAAACTTTTTAACTTGCGAAAATTGTGTAATATCACAAGACATTAGATTCAACCATGCCAGGAGGCAAACTTTCATAGTTTCTCTAAAACACTTTACTTTTTTTTATCATTTTAACGCTTTTTGTTTCTATCGTCTTGAGCAAGTAGACAGACTCGTGTAGTCTTTTTTATGGTCTTTCAATATTCTGTTTTATTTTGCATTAAAGAAGAGGGAAAATGTGACACAAAATTGCTTTAGAATATCTTTTCTATCTTCACTTGATTCTGTCGTTTCGTTTCATTGTCGTCGTTGTCCTCGAGTATACGACGACAACGACGAACATTGTTGTGTGTCGTTGGCTTGCTTGGCGTAGCGGACTAGCGGAGTACATATTTCTTTTGATCTCTTCCAACTCTTGTCTCCGCTCTAAAGATGTTTTTTTCTCGGGTTCCATTTACTACGTCAAAAAACGGAACAACAACAAACATAGAAACGGTACGAAAACACCATACAAGACTTGGGTTGCTGTGTAGGTATCCACAAAAGACAATGAGAATGAATGAAAGGAATAAAAAGCGAGAGTGATAGTGTGTCCCCACGTATTTTCTTTTCATTTTCCTCCTCCACTCCTCCCAGTAATTCCACTACACTGCCCTGACATAACCTACGAGGTCTGATGTCGTCACTCTTAATACATATTCCCTTTTCTTCTCTAGATATGTCTTGGCTTTCACAAAGTATCAGTGATATCACATTTCACTCACTCTCGTCGTATCCAGCGAAGAGATTCAGCAGCAGGCAATATAATAATGCCAAACCGAACCGACACGGCGAAACGAAAGGCAAAAACATCAACAAAAAAGTATAGAACAACAAAAACAGCAGCATTTTTGTGTCCATTTTATCATCTCTTTTCTTCCTCTCTCCTTTGTGCAGATTCGTGGAAGAATATAAATAAGTAGAAGTACTAAGAAGACAAGAAAGGAACGCATTAAATGAAAGAGGGAAACAGCCAACAGCTCACATATGATACATATGCATTCATGTACATATGAATGTAATCTCATCATCAGTATCTTGATCAAGCATAGACGACGAAATGGAAGTTACAGAAAGAGAAAGAGAGAGAGACAGAGAAGGGAAAGAAGAAGAAAGAAATGACTTGCTAAAAGGTCGTTCGTTCAACATTAACCACTTTTCTCATCTTGCTTGGATTTAACGATATGATGATGGTAGCTGAAACGGAGGAGAAAAAGGGGAACATGTGTTTGTCGTCGTAGTCCGAAAAAAATTAGTTCGTAGTGAATATAAAGGGTTTCTGAAAGAAAGAGACATTTATAACAAGGGTAATATTAGCCTTTCTCTGTGCAATCGAATAAGAAATGGAACATAACGGCAGCAAGGTCAAAACTAAACCATATCACAGCAAAAGGTTGCACCCAAGGAAACCATGGCCAGAAAATTGAATTAATCGCAACGAGTTATTTACAAATACATTTATTTCTACGTTTCAATATCAACATCTGCGGAGTGAAACGGCGCAAAATTTAACTTGTGACGGTCTCACCAAGTTCCGAAAGAATGTAATCCGTAGAGAGGGAGAGAAATTGTCCTTAGCCATTTTTTATGACGAAAATATAGCTACCTCTACCCATAAATAATAACAGCCGTAAAAATATTTCGTTGCGTATGGCGTATGTATACGTGCACACGGTTTACATGCACACGTTCTAGTCAAAGTCAAAGGCTCTGCAAACAAGGCGTATATAGAGTCACAATACGCCGATAATATATTCTTATGTCCTTAATTCTCTTTCATACTCTTTCGATTTCCCTTTTTCAAGATATCGTGCTCAAAAGAAACAAATCTGAAAATATGGTTTCTTAGGTTGCATAAAGAATTATACTATACCTGCCTGGTTCCCAAAGCACATGCATCATTCCTTACCTCTTTCGATAAATAGTAAGCCGTTCGTCCACGGACGTGATTACTTTCTTCATAAGACGTCTTTTTTCGTACGGCGTTTACTGGGAAAAGCCCAATAAAAGACTTAAGTAGCCTTAATCCTTCAATATTGAACTGTTCCTCTCTTTGTCCTCTACTCATTTTGCTGCTGTTTTGCTTCTAAAAAAAGTCCCCGTACTTCTAATGCTGCTTACGGTTGATAATAACTAAAAAAGGACAAGCCAAAAACTCTCTAAAATTCCTTTTACTACGTCTCTTTCTCTCATCTTTTCATTTTCATGTCAAGAAAAGGCTAAGGATAAAGATAACTATGTAGTTTGTTGACGATACTTTCACTTTCTTTTTGTCGGTTAAGTATCTTATTCCTGTTTTGATCCCATCTTTACCTTAATCTCTGATACTTTTATTGAAATTTCATTTTATTTTGAACGCTTCCCCTGATTTCGTTTTCCTCTTCAGGTCGCTATCATCATCTTCACCTCCAGCACAATCGGAACTTTCTGTTTACACAGGTCACTGTATGTCACTGCTATAAAGCTCTCCAGTTTTTAAGTATTTTTTCTCATTTCAATCTCGGTGAAAAAGTTGGTCGTGTAGTTGTCAGCCCGAAATTGTTGACGAAAACCCCTACTGGTGAAAGCAAATCCCTGAAATTGAATAGAAGTTTTCATTTCCGCTTTATTCCCTTTAAATAAATCCGAAGCAATTTAGACTCCACTTAACTTACGGAAAACTGATTGAACACAAACTCACAAACATACACACAGGTAACAAAACCAACAACGTTGACAAATTTTTCGACGAGAGCAAAACTCACAAAAGAAATGGAGAGAAAAAACCGCTTAACAAGTTTCCTTTTTATAAGGATGATGATGATGACGATGCTAACACGAGAAAAAAGTCAAAAGTGGGAAACTAACAATTCGTATTTTTGCGCACTGATAAATTTTGTAGCAGCAGTGGCAAAAGATAAAGGAAAATTTTATTTGCTTGCTTTGCGGAAGAAATGGAAAATGTCAAGTTAAATTGAACCTGTATTAAAATATCTATACCACTTACCACTCTACCACTTCCAATGAAATGTCGAAAAAGTGGAGAATTTCGTTTTGAGCAAAAAAGGAAAACACTTTAATACTCAATCCCTGTGTCAACATTCATTCAAGCGTTCTGCTGCTACCGCCCATAAACTTTTTTGTAAACGGCGCGTAGTGTCATCGTGTATATTTATGCAGTTTATTTTTTGCCTCTTTGTCTATCTCACTCTATGTCTTTTTGTATCTCTGTGTTGCCGTGTATCCCTTGTGGCCCATGTTGAAGTGGGATTTGGGATTTTAGTTAAAACACATCAAGTTCACACATCCGTGAGTCTGAAAAGCGATCTAGTAGTTGGACTGTTGTAATAAAAAGATGACTCTGGGGATTGGGCCAAAGCAAGTGAAGAGGTCGCACAATTTTTTATACGATTCCATGAAGTGGTGGTGGCGTGGACATAAAGGTATGTGTTGTTTTACTGGAGAACAGTGCTGGGAAAGCAAACGCAACGTTTAGTTTTTTCACTCAATTATTATCAACTTTTCAAAGTTAACAGGAAAGAAGCAATGTATTGTCGAAATATCAAGGCTACAAAATGTTGAAACATAAAAGGAATAGAAGTTTTTTTGCTGTGTTAGCATATATTTTTAGTTAAGTCATAGCGCAAATAATGTATATTTCACTAACAGTCATTCATCTGCTTTTGTGGCATTTTCTTCCAAATATTTTTAGTGCTTATTTGGGAATTATAAGAGTAGAAACTCATATCAAAGGAATAAAAAGCTCGCTTTAGAAGGGACTAACACAAGTATTGTGATGCCTCTAGCGTGATGGAACGTTAATGCAACACGAATGTTCATTTTTTCTCAAATCTAACATCATTTTTGTTGCCTGTGAATACAAATGCCAACTGTTTAAAACGACGACACCGGTTTTCTCACTTTTTACGTTTTAAAGTTTGGTTTATTAGCCAATGTCTTTTTTGTCATTATGGTGATTCAGTAATTTTAATCATATTCATGCATTCAATATATTACGTATATGAAACGACAGATACACATGATGAGCTAACAAGGATTGTAGTGTTTGTGAGACTGTCGTTAACCCTTAATAAGAATCCGGTTTTTAAATTGCCTTAATAAACAAAATTGCGGTAAATTTAATGATTTTCACATTTTGGTTTGTTCGCTTTTTCGTGCAGATGTCACTGGAATGTCACACCGGTAATAGTTGGCAGACAGCTCTCAAAAATTTAATTTACGGTACAAGTTCGAGTAAACTTCATTTTCTCGTGCCAAAATTTATGTGATAAAAATAGGCTGAGGTTAATAACGAGATGGAAATTCTCATAAAAACTACCGAAATAACTGTGTTAGTTCCAAAGTAGAACAGTATCGAAACACTTTCCCTTGTGAAAGAGTTGGTGAAAGAGCTGACGACTTTATGTACCCTGGCCTGCTGAATTGTGCACAAGTGTGTAGTCTGTAGTAAGATTTGCCGAATTAGCATACGCTCAAGTGACGGATTTGCTAGTTTTTCATCATTTCATCATCACCTAGACTTTATCGTGCTAAAAGCGATGTGTTGCCAAAAATATGAAAACTCAACAAAAAAGCTTAAGCGAACCAGAAGCTAGAGAAGTGTAATAATGATGAACAACTAGATGGAGAGAAGAGAGAGGCAAGATAATATGCATATGTCAAAGGTACTCATTCCATCAACACTCAAAAAAATCTTCCCATAAAATTGTAATATGACTCGATTTTATTCCCTTTTCAATATTTTTTATTATTATCAAATCATAAGACTACACCTGTCTACACGCTAGTCTATATTTTTACTCCTTCAAATTTTTTGCAAAGTGGATAGATTCCAACAAGATGAAGGATTCTCGATAATAAAAATGAAACTCCCTTTCATTTCTTTGCTCGACTTAAGAAATCCAAATGAGAAGCAGCGTAGGCAAAAGCAAAGGGGAAAATTGTATGCCAGAGGAAAACACGAAAAGAGGGATTTGGTTGA
>JAHZNB010005834.1:0-12334 GCA_027744295.1 Callyntrura guangdongensis
CCCATTCCTTCGTCAGCTTTTTTGTCTTGAGTTTTCTTCATTTACCCCAGCTGCACTCCAACATTCCTTCACCGATCTCGCATACACAAGTTCATATACACATCCGCATCCTCCAAAAAATGGAAAGCATTTTGGTGTGTAGAGGTTCTTGTGCGCCCTACCACTGTGCGTTCACCTTACTATCATGTACCCTTAGCAGGAGTATACACAGAGAGGAGGCCTCATTGTCATTACATGTCATGGTTTTTTTTGACTTTGAAAAAAAGTTGGCTCCTGCTGTGTGATGATGATGATACGTCGTTTTTTTCCATGAAGTTTTCTCAGGACTCTGGGCAACTTCGTGATATTTGTAAATAAAAGTTTGTAATTATTGTCACATTCAACGTTTTTTATTATTATTATTATGTCTGTGCGTGAACTCAATGTAGTGGATGGCTCGATGGCAAAGAATGTACGCGTACGACGTGTTGTTGTCTCATCTTCCTCTCCTCCTGTGCGACTCCTTTGTTAACTTACAGCTACTACAACGAGACCTCAAAAATCACATTATTACACGTTACTTTTACTTGTAAGCTGTCTTGGCAGTGTACATATTATATTCATTGTCAATGTGTTTTTGTCTGTCTCTCCCTGCGTGTGTTTTCAGCTAACTGCTGAGTGCTGACCGATGTGGCCTTGAACATTCATTTCTGCTTATTTTGTTGTCATTGTGAGCAACCGATGCGTGTAAAAGTTAAATAAAAAAATGTCCTGCTCTTTTCCTCCTCCTTTTTCTGCTGCTGTGCTACACGATTATTACGGTAATTGTTTGTGTGTGCAAACATAATCCGGAAGATGTTGATTTTCAAGTTTCTCCTCTTAATCCTCTGACAACCTTTTGGGACAAAAATGGGGGTGTCCCGAAAAAAAGGAGAGACACTTTTCTAGACCTTTGTAAACCTTCCACGTCATCATGCCAATACTTTCCTTAAATTGTACACAATTGTCAGTCACTAATCTGCTTAAGCAATTTCCTTCAGGAAAAGATGTATCAACGAGTCGTGAAATCATAAGGATCAATTTTGTGACAGCTTCTTGTCAGCTTTAAAATTCCACTGTGATTACCGTTGAGGCTGCTCCAGTGTCAAATATGTTTAATGCGTACAAAAGTTTAAAGTTTGGTTACACCACGTTTATGCCTCAGTTTTATGACGTTCCCCAAAATATACTTACATTTGATTGTCCTCCTCACACACAAACCCTCAATTTACACAGAGAGGTCTGTCATAAAGCTAATAAGCTCCACAATTCTCAGTTTGCATTTTCTCCCCGAATATTTTGGAATACAGCCCTGCAATTACAGCAATTAGCACGATTTTGACCTCGAGAAACGTTCTTTTAACTTGGAATTGTATTTTTGTACCCTTCTTCCTGGGAATTAACGGTAATATCGCACATTGTCACTGTTCATAACTTGAAGGATTAGCCCGATTAGTGTAGTGTCAATTGTAGATAATAAAAATAATTTATGTATGTCCACATGTACGAATGTGGTAGCTTAATATACGCGTCAATATTGCAATTGTACAAAAATATTGAAGATACCGCTGTTGCGTCTCTCGCCCTACTGACCAAACAGAATATTATGTCATACGTCACCAACGAACCCTCCACCCTCTCTAGTTCTTTATCAACTTGAATTTACTCAAGTAACTAGTACGAAATGATAGTATGGCCACCAAATCCATGTTTTCATCTCATAAAAACTAAAAAGCCAAAATTATGCGTGCAAGCCCACGACAGATCAAAGAAAAATTGCAGCTCCTTTTTTTGTTTCCTTTTCCAATTTCGTATCCCTTTTCCCAATCCTCTTTACTCTTCTGCTGCTGCTGAGCTCCTTTAAAACACTTTTACGCACCCTCACACACATAATGACCCGCGTTGAGCAGATGATGCTCCAGCGATTATACTTCATACTTGTCGATAACGAATGCGCTTATAACAACCATATTTTAAGTATTTCCACCTGCTATCGTGAATGTGAAGACAGGATTTTGCTACCACTGTTGACTGTATTGCAAGACAAGGTTATAACGATCCAAAAGTCTGTCATATTGACGTCATTATAACGAGATTACACAGCATCTTACGAAGAAGTATGAAAACTTTGTAAAAAACGAGGGTACATAATACACACACACACCCCCACACGCACAGAAAAATAAAGAATAGTTGAAATAGTACAAAGCTGAAAGCCGTAAGGAGAGATTTTTTTTTTAAAAAAAGAGTAAGCATCGAGTATTGTGCAAAGAAGCACATCACACAAACCTTACTTCCTGTCACGATCCAGGAACCCTGTAATATCCCATTTTGAGTTCAACTGCAACAACAGAACAATACCACTACCACCACTGCTGCTGCTACAAAAAGTAGTGGAGGCGAAACACATGAAAAAATAGAGGGAGAGAGAGATTTCGAACAAAGATGAATATTATTTATTATAGTGCATGAATGAATGTTTCAGGGAATTGTTTCAGGTCTTTTCCATTCATATTCATACCACCATCTCCACTACCGTCTCACTGCAAGTAATCATCACTTATTATGAAGCTAAATCCTAGAGTAGCATTTGAATTGAAAAACCTTCCGATTGTGAGTTTCAGGCGAAAAGAAGAAAGGGAGAGAAAAATATGAAAGAACATAAAACGGTGGGGAAATGCACGTGTGCAGCAGCAGTGGTACTTTTACGCATAAACCACACACATCCACACGTTCATTACAATGTTTTGTCCTCCTCTATTGTTCCTTCCTCACCCACACACATACAAGCTCGTCTAATTGTAAATCTAAGGAGCAGAACAGATCGTCGTCGTCGTAGGTTCTCTCTCTCTCTCTCTCTCGTGAGAGACTACTGTCAGCTCTGCTTTTTCGTACAATCCGTAAAATTTTAAAATCATACTGGTATTTTGTGAACGTGTCTTACTTTACGGTTGTGAAAATGGAACAACCGACATGTTGTATTAATATATAATATGACAGTTACCATGTAGACGTGTAGAAGCAGGTACGGGAACGACATAACAAAATTGTTGGTTAATACTGACAGCCTATTCTAGAAATGTCGGTTGTTCATCATTCATGATACGAGGATTTTTCATTTTGCAAGTTAATCTTTCAAATGTATACACATCTAATTTTAGTCAGTTTGAAAAGTGCCATCAAAACACAAAAATTATTAACAAAAGTCTTGTCTACGGAATATTTTCAACATTGCTTAATTCTTAAATATTTTCAATCAGTAAAACATTCAAAAAAACGCTGACTTGCGGCGAATGTAAATTTTTATTTACCTCGAACGGCAATTCACAAAGAAGCCATTTTCATTGCAGTGCCGTTATGTTTTACAGCAGCGTAAGTGATTGATATTTTGAATGCCGAATGCCGGCAGTCAACATTTTGGTTTTCAAAAAGTAATTTTCACAGGAAGTCACATTACGGAAGAGCAGTAAAACTTTACCAAAGCATTTTGTACGGTGGTTTTTTTTTGTTTAAAACTCCTCGTATTATATAAGTCATTAAATTTAAAAATGAGTTTTAAACACATTACATATTTATGCTAATAGTAACGGATGCTTTTTTTCTTTTCATGGACACTTTCCACTTGTTTATCTACCTGTTGTTGTATGATTCATATCTCTCTGCGTATGTACACAATCTCTCACATTCTTGTATTTTAAACAAATTTCCCTACAAATGGCTTTCAAAAGTTTCATAATGTACCATCATAATGTTACCACATAAAAAGATTCCCTTGTACTTTAAACTGCGTGATGCGATGTGTGTGTGTGCGCGCTCGCGCTGCCGAGTTTTAAAGATTTTTTTCTTCTTCCAACCAACAACTAAAACACATTAACACTTTAACACAGTCTTCCGAACAAGAACAGGATGCATTGATACACCAACTAATCCTTTATTTTTATTCAAGCAGAATATTTAATAATGTACTCACCGTGTACCCAGTACCCACTGATTACATAATTGTTCTGAAAGTTTTACAACGCCATCGTTTTCTTTTTCTTCTCTTTCGAAAAAATATTCCTTTGAAAATTACTACTTTCAGCAGCACACTAGCGTATAAAGTTATTTATGTACTCTTGTATTATTTACTGTTCGGTTCACTGGTGGTGTGGGGGTATTACGCAAAAAAACAAAAAATGTTAAAATGGTGCTTGTTTTACAACCGGCTATTAAATTTATATAGGATATTATTATTATTACAGCAGAGCAGTAGTAGCAGCGAAACTTTTAATACGTGCAGTGATGCGTGCCTGTATGCATATGGATGTACATCAATAATGAAAACAATAAATACGTAAATTGGTACCTATGCCTGTATACCTACCCCACAAATAAAAAAAATACGTCGAAGAGAATTAGTTCCTGTGATAAAAACCATTTAAAAATTGCCTATCTCAGCGGCATCGGCAGAGCCGGCAACCAAGTAACTTCTAGGAAATTTGCAGTAGTGCATATCCCCGTCTTTTACAGGGGTATTTGGGCACCTGAGATAATAATACGTTCGTATATGTAACAACGTACCTATTTATATTTCCTTTTTTTAAATTTTTTATACGCCTAGTTACACGTAAGCTTTGCGTAACACAGCCGCCGTTGTTGCTGTGCTTGGTTATGTCGGAAGTTTAAATCCCACCGCGCCCATAAATATTCATGTATTTACGTTTTGAAAAAAAAGAAACTAGGGAGGTATGCTACATGTAAGCGCTACACTGGTTAATAATAACTTAATGGTTTCTCTATGATTACAATACAACGCGATTGGAACATTTTTTTATTGCAAAACAGTAGCGTTTGTAGGTAGGTTTTTTTCGAGGAATTGTACTAAATATCACAAAGACTTAATTTTAAAGAGTTTCCTCCGAGCAGAAAATGTATGACAGAGAGAGAGAGAGAGAGACATTTGTATTGTTATACAACCGCAAAAAAAACTAAAAATCAAACCGGTAGAAACCCCAACCGAGAGGATTGTAATGAAGAAATTATGGGTAAAGAAAACTTTGCCTCATTTTCAAAGTGCATCTGAAAAAAATCTCGTGTTTTTTTACTAAGTGGTTGCCCATTTAGCATTTTTAATGCGGGTAAAAATATTTAATGCGGCATGAAAACGTGATATTTGCCGGGGTACATTATGTACTGCTGCTTCTTCTACACCGAAAGATGATGACGTGACGAGGCCGCAATCCGCAAATGTCTTTCTGTTCGGTCCTCCGTTCTCCAAATAAGTGGTCACGAAACGCCTCTCTCTCTCTCTCTTCTCTACGCAAAACCACGACGACGTTACCCATATTCGTTTTTAACGAGTCGCATATCGTCGGGGATTACAAGGCTGTGACAACTTAATTGATGATTTTTTTCTTCGTAAGAATAACGACGTGTGACATACATGTTGCATATTATGCATGTTGATAGTGTGTACCTATTAATGTGTAATGTAAAAAGCAGCATCACAGATAATTACACGAATTTGTAATATGACTACCAGCTTCGTAGTGTCTGGTGACTGCAGATGGTGAGTTTTTTTAAATGAGTTTTTTCTACAGTGGTCCTCCTATAGTAAGTTGTCAAGTAGCAGTAGTATGTGTGGTGTCGAGTAAGGAAGAGGATGATGACGATATGAGCGTCGTCGGCGTAGTCATTGCTCTATGGCAATGTTGTCCTTTGTAGTAATTATATTAATTTAAAATATGAAACAGGTTGTAAAACTGTACATTTCTGAAGAAACCTGCGACGTGTGATATTTGCGACCTAAAGTGTATCATCAAATCATCATCATCGTCATCATCTTCTTTTGCTACATCGTCTTCTGTTTCTTCCCTCCTCCATTCGATGTAACATATGCGCGTGTACACAATCGTCACAACTCAGAACTCATTTCAGAACTGTTGAGTTCATTTTTTTGGTATTATTGAAAACCGTTTGTTTGAAATGTTTTAAATGCTCAAATTAAAAGTCGTTTTTAAGGGGCATCCCACAATTTGCATGTCTTGTACACCAAGATAAGAAAAAATGGTCGTTTTAAAAATTACCTCGGTACAGTTATAAACGCAAACAACAACAGAAGTAATGATAATGATAACAAAGGAAAAATTAATTATTTTTTTACCCAAAAGAATGTTCTCCCTGGTCTTGAGTAAATAATTATGCACAATTTTCGTGTTTATTATTCCTCAAAAGAGAGCATTATCGTGGGTGATGATGAAAATGAACTCGACAACAACGCAGATAATTTCAGTGGCAAAAGGAAAGAATGGTGTGCAGTGGAAAGCACGCATGGCATTGCTCTTCTAAGTATAACAATAATTGCTCTTGTCCTCGTATGTCGTCGTCCTGATACCAAACAACAATGAGACAAGGTAAAACGAAACATTTTTAAATCCCCACCCACCCCTCTCCACGCTACCCCACCAAATGATTTTATTCTTCGTCGGTTCAACCACTTTTCTTTCGTCCTTCTTGTATCTTCGTGTTACCAGCTGTTTTTCTGCATCTTATCTCTTGTCACCCTCAAAAATGGACTGAATACGTAAAATGTTGCGCCGAGCACGTAGAAGAAGCCGTCACAAAACAGAGAAAGTGATTCATTAGCGTTTTTTGTTGCAGGTTAGAGCAAACAAACACCAAATAAACTGGATCTTTCATTTTTTCACGTTGTTGGCCGGCATATGATGATATGATGACCAGTCCTGTACTTGATCGAACCGTGGCAAAAAAAAAATCCCCCTAAAATATGAGCAAGAACGTGACGGTAACCAGATGGTGAGTGTCTAACTTTGCTTCATGTCATGATGATGATAGTACAAAGGGGATACAGGGGGGAAGGAGAGTTCAGAGTCAGTAGCTGCACTAATGCACATCATCTCTTCATCTCTTTCTAAAAAGTAACAATGTTGCATACTTTACTTGTGTATCATCATCATCATCATCATTCCAATCACTCACAGGCAGGTTTGCACTAAACAAGTTTACTGTTGTAAAAATGCTCGCTTATATAACAATAAACGATATAACAACTACGCTTTTAGTTTTTCTGAATGTGCGTTTCTTCAAGAATCTGCTTACCTTAACATAGCCAACCCAAACGTGCACATCACTTTACGCATGATTGCATAATATTTATATTACATGCAATAATTTTCTTTTTTACTAGCAGCTTCTTTTTCTAACGACTGTGTATGTGTGTGCATATTAATATCTTATGTGAAATCGCGAGTAAATTGATATTCTATTAAAATATATCGTATCTCTCTGTTGTCGTCGTGATAGTTCAAAGCAGTTAATTTCTGACACACCACACAACGTAGTATCTAAAATAGTAATACTAATACAAATAATCAAGTATTAATAAAAACAATTTTATGCTACTACTACATTTAACACAAGTAACTCTGTGTAATGACAGATTGAGCAGGAGTTTTAATAGCTGACGTACACGGAGTGTTTCATAATTCCTATCGCTTCTCAATTCTCTGCTACACAACCACCAATAAATTTCATGTCATCTGCTATTTTATTATCTGGTCACTGCTGCTGTTGCCTTTTTTCGCTTGGGAAGATGCGCGGTGGCGTTACTGATGTGAGGAAAGGACGGGAAAGAATGACGAATGATGTGTCCTCGGAGACCGGCGTGAACAGACTCTTCTTTTCTCGCTTGCTATATGATTATGATTATTATTTTTATTATTATAATACACACAGTACACTTTATTGTTATTACGATGAATGAAAGCTCAAGGATGCATGAATTTATTATTGCTGTAGAGAAGTAGACGCAAACGCAACAGAAAAAAATATGTGCGCAGACTAGAGTACACGGCCCAGCAGTAACAACAGCTCACGCCAGTAAAGTTAAACTCCAACAGTAAATCAGATACCCGAGCAAATAACGTAATCAACAACCAAATAAAGGCATATTATAGTAGAGCAGTAAGTTGTAAGTAGTACTAATAATAATAATATTAATAAACCCGGCAATCTAACACGTAGCTAAGTGGCGAAGGCATCTTTTGATTTGTGAACATGTGATCAACAACCCCTTCAACTCCACAGGGAATGTATTTGAGGGACGCGTAATCAAACAAAACTTCAAAACTCGTAAAAGTTTCTGAGATACCGTACTGGTCCTTTGAAGTTCTCTTGGTGCCACATGACGTCACCTTGAAACTTCAAAACTACTAGAGAGTGTGGTTTGAAGACGAGTAATCTATTGGAGAAAATATAATTTTACATTCCCAACAGTTTCTGAGTTAACATTTACAGGGTTATCTTTGAAGCTATTTGGGTATGGCGCTTAACACTTTCAAAATCCTCACCTGGTTAGCTTAAAGGTTGATGAATCGATTGGCGAAAACAGAAATTAAAAAATCGTAATAGTTTTCGGGATAATCTACAAACGGACGGACGGACAGGCGGACGTCGGGAAGTTAATACGTGACTTCGTCACTCCATAATAATAATAAACGCCACTACTGTACATATATACATTAAAACAGTTTCATGATGAGTTGTAATGGCCTTCTTGATACCGCATCTCTGGCGTTTTCAGGTTTTTTCCCCTTCTATTTTATCATATCATCATCAAATGTTCACATACGAGAGGCTTTTTTGCGTCTCCTTTGGTAAATCATGTTGTGCACACACGGACAACTAGTTAAATTCACGTCAGTTGTGGTGGTAAGTTGGTAAGTAAGGCAGAGAGAGAGAGATGGGGAGAGAGGTAAGCATATAAAAACGCCACGATCTGATATTATGATTTGATAAAGATGATATAATGCATTTATATGATTCTTGGTGTATGTTTTATGTGGTGATGATGATGATGCAACAACAGGAACATCCGTAGCTCGTAAAAAGATTGACAGATGCTACCTTACTACTTACTAGGTATCCTGTCTTGATGGTAGTTGCCATGTAGAATAGTCAACAAAACGGAGAAGGAGGTGGGGAGGAAAGACAGCTTTTAGGGGTAACGTGTGATCGAGAGAAAAATACGGTAGCAGAAAACCATTTAATATTACTACCAGGCTTATTTTTTTTCTGGCAATGACGAGTGGTTGTTGTCCTCTTGAAATTGATCGAAAGTTGAATTTTTCAGGATTTTCGGGTGAACTGCTACAATCTGAGGGGAGTTGTTGGCGATAGTGATGATAAAGCAGTTAGGTGCATCATTCAAGGAATTTTCACGGTCCATCAGCCAACTTACTGATGCTCGGGATGTACCCGACAAACAAACGTACAGTTGGCAACCGGTGAATTTTTGTCAATCTTGATGCAATTTAAAGTAGTACCAGGATCCTATGGTTACCCGTATCATCAACGCAGTCTACAATGTAATGCAATTGTATCTATACCTCAACAATAGGCGGACTTGAAAAGATGATTTATTTTATGACGACTTTGACAGCCCTGATTTTTATGGCTTTCCTCTAAACCTCTTTTCCGTGTTCTCAAATACCAGCTTTAAGATTTTTTGCTACAATCGAAATTGCAGCTGCTTTGGATCAAATCATCTGGGTAGTAACAGTGTTCCTTTCATCCGCATCCATCCAGCAGCCAATGCAACGCAACAACGGTGCCTATGGACAACTCATTAGGTTTTTTTCTGATGGTGTGGTGGCATGTGTAGGAAAATCGACAGATGCGATTCACTGATCGATCATAAAAATGATTTTGAATTTACAACTTAAAATTGTCCTACAATGCAATAGTCACAGGGTAAAACGTACCTATCCAATCGTCGTTGCATGCAGTTGGAGATCAGGTAAAATAATATAAGTAGCTTCTTAGAGATTGTGTGTGTATATTAGTTTAACAAAACACCTTTTAAACTCCAAAAACAACACCAGCTGGTCGTTGTGGTAACAATTAAAAGGCTTAAGGTCTGACCTACAGAGAAATGCAGATGGCTTCCTTCTGGATGGTAATAAAGTAATAATGCAACTCTTGAAAAGGGGTAGTTTGCAGCATTCACCAAATACCGATACTAGACTTTCATTATCGTGCATGTACGGGAATGTGCCTTAGGAAGACAACCGACATATATACCTAGGTGCATAGTAATTTTGCTTTTATATCGACTATACATTGCATTGTTGCCGAGAATATGTCTAGCAGAAAGCCATAAAACAGGACGGGTGGCACTTCCGTACAAATAGGGAAAAACATCCTTGCATTCCCGCCTCACTTCCCTACACAAAATCGAAAATGGTACATTACATAATATAAGCACAACTCAATACAACACTTTGCGTACATCCCAACAAATAACTTGATAATGATGATATCTTTAATAAGCCTTTCTAGACCCACAGTAGTGTCATTTCGTGGAAGGGAGAGATGATGTCGTAAGTAGGCTTTGCAGTTTCCTGGCTCTCCGTATTCGTAATTACCGCCGATATGTACGTTCGTATTGTTACTACTAGCACAAGATTATTATTATTATTATTATTATTATGACGATGATAGTAGCACGTCATAAACGTAAATGTCATTTCGCCATTTTAATTGACGACAAAAATTCATACCTCTCACTTTGCCTCATCATTCACTTACAGCCAGTGCGCGTTGTCTACCGTGATTATAACAGCTTCACTGTAGTTTCCAAAGAACTCTTGACTATACAGCTTAAACAGGCTGCCTATATATATAAACGTTCTATTATCTAGCATTTCCTCATATAACGACGATAATCTCGTACTGTTTTAGATACCAGGAAACAACTAATTAATGACCCTCTTGCTGCTTCCACTGCTGTGTGTGTGGTGTGACTATTTATTTAGATAGTAACACTCACCATCTCAGCACAACTACCTAATTATTTGCCAATTGCAATTTTCCTTTTTTGCTTCTTCTCAGAATGTATATGAAAATATACACAGGCGACATACATCAGCGCGTAAAAATCGAATCCTAAACAGGGATTATACATGTTCGTCACAAGTCTCATGTCACATGACGATTGGTTTTTGCTATAAAAGGATAAAGCTTAAATATATACTCGTTTTTTTTACTATTTTAAGCAATCCAGGAAAATGCACATAAAATCTGTTTGACTTTTTCTCAGAAATTGGCACGTCGTCGTTGTCGCCCTTCCATTGTTTTTAGTTCTCCTTATTTTTATGCGTATGTAAAAAAATGAACCCGCTATATAAAGTTCTTGTGATTCACCATAATACACCGTCGTCATCAGTGACGAAAGACGACAGGATGTGTTGTCGATAATGACACCTCTCTACTTGCTAAACTCTTTTACCACCTTGGAGGCTAATTTTCCGTAAATAGCTGTTAGCAGCTTGTCGTCATCCCGGTCGACCTTGGTCATTCCATTTACACATATTTTTTTTAAATGATAAATGGTTATCATCCTTCGAAATTTTGACGTGCAGATGAATAAGTTTTAACGTTTTCATTTACTACCTTTTACATCCTTTCGTCATTTAAGTGGAAGAAGTTATAATAAAAATAATAACAACTTTCCAACTTAAACCATTTAAGTGCCTCTCCATCTCATAAAGGAAAGAACTGTCCCGTTACTACAGTCACACATCTTACATGATCGTAAAAATCTTGTGATGGCCTGTTAGCCACGGTTAAACTTGAATGGATTTTAAAATTAAACACCAAACTATTATATTGTTTTTACCTTTTGCAATATGGTCAGTTTTACAGTCCTCCAAGGCAGTTACCCCTTTTAAACGTATTTATAGTAAGTGGTTAGCTACTTATATGAATGAACCAGTAACGTAAATGAACTCATTGTCGTTTTACCTGTCCTCCTCATCTCTTGACCACACAGTGTAGTTGAGTGTATATTTATATATATACCCTTAAATAATAATACTGTCGTGTATTTATTTTTATTAGTTTGGGTAAATTGCTAATGAGATGGTCATCTTGGGTCATGGAAAATGTTGGTTTTACCTCCGTAATAAAGTCAACGAATATGGCTCATCAAAAAAACCCTCTAATGGCCATATTTTTTCTCTCATTGTTATACCTACATATTATTGTACATGCCTGCCTATGCCGTGTGCATTGTGCATGCACTCGACCGACATCATCATCATGTGTGTAAG
The DNA here is from genome assembly GCA_027744295.1 of Callyntrura guangdongensis. Taxonomy (NCBI): domain Eukaryota; kingdom Metazoa; phylum Arthropoda; class Collembola; order Entomobryomorpha; family Paronellidae; genus Callyntrura; species Callyntrura guangdongensis. The sequence goes on from JAHZNB010005834.1 coordinate 12,129, forward strand.
TGTAATTGTAGTAATAACAATTTTTTTTCTTATTATCCCTCAGATTTGCACTCCTTTCACTTTTAATAATAATCTAAAGCAATGTACACTTAATAATGATAACGACGACGACGACGAGGACCCTCCATTTTTTTGCGTGCATGAATTTTAAAAATTTGTGTCCCAGTCAAAAAAAACAAATAAACATGTGTAAGCTTTGCAAAAGC
>JAHZNB010005835.1:0-16712 GCA_027744295.1 Callyntrura guangdongensis
AGTAATGCACAAAAAACAATGGCCATATTATTTCGCGTCAAGTTTTTACTACCGACAGTGATCATCATTATAACGAAAATGACGTGGCGAAAGATAGGGAAAGATTCTGAAGTGTCACTTGTCGGAGGGAAGAATGGCTAAAGAATGAGAGAAAGAGAAGCGTAGTTAGTAATAGCAACATTAAGCAAGTTTGATATTTAAAAAGTCGCGCGACTCAATTTAATCTAGTAATTATGCTTATGAGTATGAAATTTTTTATCGTGCTGTTTTTGCTTTTTGAACGGGTTTTTGAATATGCAGACATTCCTATCTTTTATCACTAGTCACGATAATATTTGAGTTAAGAAATTTTTTGATAGAATGGAAGTTTAGCTAAAACATTACGTGTATAGGTATACCTATTGTGCGCAAAACTAAAGACACTGAATTATGTGGAATAACTACCAAGGACGAAAGGGTCGTTATTGTCACTAGTGGGAGTTGGAGAGCGGACTCATCTGGTCATTGCCATGACATAACCATTTCGTCTACTTAAAATTACATCGATTTCCCTAGATACTAACAATGAGTGTCTTTAAAGGATTTCATACGAGGCGTTGTTGCGTAAAGCTGAAGGGCATTACATAAATGTAGTGTGGTGGGTATCACGCAATGCATTAAATATCGCAGTAATCTCTATTCATTAGGACTCATCGCAGCGAGAAATAGATTTTAGAGAATGAAGCCGGGTTTTGATTTCTACCTAAGTGCATTTTTATGGACTGGGAACCTTCAGGGCGCCATTAACCTTCAGTCCTTCAGCAGTGTATATAATACTGTTAAAAGGCGGTGTAGTTCTGGTAGAGTAGACCCCGATGGTCATATTTTTAACGTTTCAACACTCCCGTTGTAGCCGGAGTGCTGTGTAATTACCCAACAGTTGTTGTATTTTATGGGCATTGTGTAATTCTAGTATCCCATCAACATGTCTTCCAACCCAGGACTTCTTGTAAACTTTGGTGAATTTTGGGAAAAGACGCCGGGGTTACATTTATGAACCATAAATAGCTGACTACCTACATGAGGGGCAAGATACAAGGCCACACCCGAAAATGCAGGTTCGATAACAGAAGCAACGATTGCTTCCTGGGATGTTTTTAAGTACAATTTTACAGCTAATGGAAACAGTGCATGTCGAGGTGCACCCAAAATGTTGCCTGTCAGCCTGTCGAGATGCTGCGACGGTAATGGTGACAAGTCACAGTAATTTTCTGTTCAAGTCCTTTTTACTTTCAGAAACTTAATAGAAAAAAAATGCCTACGTTAACTGCTTTTCGGTCTATTTATTATTGTCACCAGGAATACTGCACTTCATTTTCTCGTGCACTTGCTTTTCTTCTCTCGTGTGTAGCAGACGGCTACTCTCTTAATCCTGACAAAATTGTCCTCCATTTATGTTGGCGGTCAAAAGGAAAACAATATTTTTCCCCTGTTTCCCTGTCTCCACTGCTTACTTACCTTGGCAAATAGATGGCCATCCTTTGGGTCAGCATTCTGCATCCGGACCCGGCTTTTTGCGCACTATTTTATGTACCTTGCCACAAATATGTCCACCGAGAAAAGATTTGTGTTGGACAGACAGCATTTGGTAATAGTAATAACAATGGCACTTGCTCCTGTCTACGAAAGATATACACGGCTGCACTTTGTTGTTCAGTTAATGGCTCTGGGCTTAAATCCTCGTTTGTTTGTCAGTGGCTTTACTGCATAGAGAAATAGTAGGGACCTGGGTTTTAGCGGTATCGCCACGGGTGACGGTGGCATCCCTCATGTTCATGATCGGAGCACGATGAATGAACGCCGTGAAGTAATGACCCATTTGTATTCTTCTAGGGAATGGCGCAAAATGGTGCATGGTGATAGATAGATGGAGGAGACTGGAGCCAGGCTATGTGAAGATGAGACATTTGTCTTGCAGAAAAAAAACATCTGCTGCAACCATACTACTACTTTTGGGGTTTATTTACTGCTATCTTTGTTTGGCAAAAGGTTGTGGCCAATTGGGAAACGAGTAGGGGACTGGACAACGGGTAAATTGTTAGCGATTTTTCAGTTTAAAAAAAGGTGCATTTCTAGTGCAGTGTATTGAATTGATCTGACTTGAAAAACTATGAAAGCTCTGGGAAAGAAGCATTGGGGGTAAATACATTAGATAAAATATCAATCTCAGATATATTTTTACTTAACGATATATATAGTTTTGTTGGCAAATTAAAAAATATGACATGCAAGTTACATCCAAAGTACAACTGCTTACGTAAAAAATCAAACGTAGAATCATCAAGAACCGATTTGAGTTTATCTCAATGCAAAAAATATAGTTGAAGTAAATTAGGTTACCCGATTGACACGGAAGGAAAATGTAAAATGTGAGCGACTGGGATTGTAAGAAAAGAAAGTAGATTTGAAAACTTTCATACCGTTTTAAACTCAAACTAGTTAAATTCGTAAAATATTTTTGGTTTTCATTTTGTGCAAGCTTAGTTCTCTCTGACCCATTTAAATGTAATGCAGATATGTGAAAAAAATTCGCGTTAGTCCGCCCTTTTATGGGTGTAGCTCCTTTTAAGAAGTAAATTAGGTTACCCGATTGACACGGAAGGAAAATGTAAAATGTGAGCGACTGGATTGTAAGAAAAGAAAATAGATTTGAAAACTTTCATGCCGTTTTAAACTCAAACTAGTTAAATTCGTGAAATATTTTTGGTTTTCATTTTGTGCAAGCTTAGTTCTCTCTGACCCATTTAAATGTAATGCAGATATGTGAAAAATATTCGCGTTAGTCCGCCCTTTTATGGGTGTAGCTCCTTTTATCTTGACTATATTTCCTCTCGTTTTTAATTCGATGTGTGGACTTGTTACTATCCCACACAAGTTGTGTGACACAACACATACTACATTTTTCGACAAAAAGTTGCGAGAAACGAGAAATGATATTAGATTTTTTGCCCGTTTGTTTTTCTCCCCCATTCCCATTTTCATCCCATTCATTTCATTCTCTCTGAAAGGGTACGCACTCCAAAATGCAATATGTGATTTAAAAAGTTGTCACATATTTCAAATTTCATGGCTCATTATTTTCCGACTTTCAGCCTTATTGAGGTTCATAAAAACACAAAAATGTGTTGTACTTTGTCCACCAGCGGCACCATCATCATCATTACCATTTTTTCTGTTTCCATTTCATCAGAACAGAACACATTACATTGCGACCACGACCACTTCTGCTGCTCCTGATAGTTAAACTTGAAATGTTGCCTATGTCCACATCTACTTTCGCCAGCACTTTCGCCATTTGAACTCGAATACATTCTAATGTGTTCATGAAATTGCGCTAGTATTTTATTCAAATAGGTATACCATAACGTATGGCCTATGTCGATACCACCGTTTCGTGTAGACAAGTTCACATGACAAACAGAAAGAAAGCGATAGGAAAAGAAGAATACGAGGACATTTTTCCTGTGTAACAAGTTTTAAAAAAGCAATCTCACTTCGCCATATTATGATTATTACTGTTGTTTCAGCGACACCACCAAACTCTGTTCTTTGTGTCTTGGCAGTTATTTTAGTAGTTCAGGGGGAAATTAATTTGACACGGTTCCTATAATGGATATGTCATCGTTTACAGAGATGTATTGAACAGAAGAAACCAAAACAAAAGTTTCAGGTAAATGTCAAAAGTGATGAGGAAATACGCAGAAATTTGGATTCAAATTTCAAAAAGTTTCAAAAATAAAAACAGTTGAAGGGCATTCGCATAAATGATACCTTTCCACGAAACACTGTTTACAAAGAAATCCGATTTATCTTTATCAGAATGGATGTCGACAATTCCAAATCGAAAAACCGCGAAAAATCCAAAACCAAACTTTTCGTGCAGACTTATTCACAACAATACTAGCATCTCTCCACAAACCATAAAAATGTGAGACGGCCGTGAAAATACAACCCTGCCATAAAGTTTCAGTATTCTCTTCAATAATAGTATGCAGTAGTGAATATAAATGGTGAAAAAAAAGAAAATGAGAATGGCAGATTGGTCGACGTTGAACACTTTTTTATGACTTTGCACTTTTGTCTTCTGTGGGAAAAAGGGCATGTTCTTTGGCCAGTTGGATCTCATCGTACAATGTGTGAATGTGATATGTTAAAGTGGTGGTTCGTGGTAACCATATGTGCTGCGGTAGTAGGAAGGTGATTTTTCAGACAAGTTGGTCATGTCAGAGTCATTTTGTTTAGGATTTGCACTTTTTTCATGTGTCGGTAAAATTACGCCAATATACACACCACAACAACAATCCAATAATGTGGTTTTTTGCTTCGTTTTTATTTTCAGGACTTTCATGCTTCGTGTAAAAAAGGAGAGAAAGGAATGAACAAAGGTGTGGTGGCAGTGGCGGAGATGTCATCATCATTTACAATTACATGTTGACCTTTTTTGTTCTTGAATTTTCCCGGTTGCATTTTTGTTTTTTTGGTGTTGTCAAAGTCGCATTTTTTCTCGTTTCTACACCTGCCTATCAATCTACGGACAGGGAAATAATTGGTTTTGCACTTTTTACTACCCAATTTTCATTTCCACTGACGGGAACAAGCTTGTACGTGTGTGATTGTTTGACCGACAAACGACCACTGTCTGTTTTATTGGGGAAATTCGTGTACGTTTTTTTTAGCTTTTGACTGCGTGAACATTTGGAACTATTGGAACCGTCAGGTCTAGCTAGGGAATAAATAAGTAGATTGAATTGAATTAGTTGTGGATTGTGTGTGTAGCTATATAGTAGTATAGACATTTAAACCGGCCTTTGTGCACTTTGTGTAAGCCTGGTCATCATCAACCCTCATCAAAAGAAACGGCTGTCTACAACGGAAATTGGCCATTCGGCTGCATTCCACGCTGGAAATCGTAAATATCATGGTTGCATGCACATAATGCGATGTCTGTATTAGTTTGTCAGCATTATTGTCAGTACCAGTTGTTGATTCCACGAAACAAAAAGGATTTTAGCAACAAAAAATTGCTTTTGCTGCTTATGACGACTGTAAAAAAAGTCCAGTATTTTTGGGTGAAGTCGGTCGTGTCTCTCTATTTGGATTTGAAATGCACTTTCCCGAGAATCCATCGTTTTAATGTGCAATGTGTCTTTGTTGGATTGTGTTGAGAGTTAATCAGCAGATTTCAACTACGGACAGTTGAGGTGATTTGTCCATATTATTACTCTGCAGTGTTATTTCTACAGTACTTGGTTGCAGCAAAGGAGAAAAGCATCACTGGTAGTTTGGTATTAGGCATACGTGAATACATTTGTGATACGGGGAAGAGCACAAAATGTGGAGCAGTCAAATAAAAAGGTTTTTGGAATTGAAGGATTAATGCACTCTGAGTCCGAGAACCCCTTTGTAAATTATGTACATACGTTCTCTGGAGGACCAGTTTACGGAAAAGGATATACTTTTTAGGTTTAAAATCTGCAGAAAATTGAAATAAGGTTTAATTTGAGAAAAAATACTTTAGAATTATATAATAATGAAGAGAGTTAACATAATTATTTTAACAATATTGTATGTAATGTAATGATGGCTATTGAGACCCTTCGATTTTTAAGTCTGCCGTGACTAAATTACATTGTAGTACATTTAAAATCGATAAATGATAAACGTTTTGTAATTACGTTAAGTAATGACTTTATTATAAAAATAAATAAAAACCATGACATCTCTCCTTTGGCATTTTCGTAGTTATGTATATTTAATTCAACATTTTTTCCGTACAGGATGTATTCAACGAAAGGAACCCGGGTAATTGGAGATAGGATTACAAGTGCTTTAATGACAAGATGTAAATCGGAGTTGCGTGCGTAAATGCTAAATAAAATAATGCTTCAAAGCTTTACACACACCACAGTAAATTATATGGTACACATTACCAGTAGCAGACTTCTGCACCATTTGGACTTCCATGTAAATTGATAATTCCTCACAACTAAATCTGTTCTGGGAGTGTACAAAGAAACACATCATTTATACCTGGAATCAACAATAACCCTGTATGACGGTAAGTATCTCGAAACTACACTTTCAGTTCTCAAATTTATCATATTCGCAACAACTAACCGCCAAGTTGCCGTTGACACGACAGCTTCTCAGTAAACTAAACACGAAATTCGACAAGGAGCTGATTCAGCCGTTCCATTTTCATCCCTTTTCGTTCGCATTTCGCGCTTACCTTTGCGTGATTTTGAAAGGATACAGATGTGGAACGTTACAAAAAACACCAGTCAGCAGTTATACCGGGAAATGAAATGGCAGACTACATATATCAAAGCATATTAACTATTAACGCGTCTATCTCTGGTTTTAACCAAATATCATGTTCAAATATCGGCAGCATTTTCCTTTGTATACAGTCTCCACAATCTTTCCCTATCCTGTTCTCTCTCCAGCAATAGCGGTACAGTATTTATTTCTTGCACCGCTTTCTACACAACTTTTGGTTTTTCCTATACACTAATAATCCTTCATCTTTTTTTATAATACTAAACTCATAAAATGTTTGCCCTCGTCCAGAACATCATCTTTTGCCTAATTCAAACAGAGTGGTGGTGGTGCCAATGTAAACTGACGGCGTATGAGCTTCCTTGACAAAGACAATCACAAAGAAAAGGCACGCTGCCAAAATCCTGAGAATTGAACGCAAACTAATCCAACCCGACATGGAATCAAATTTTGGAATGCGTATTTCGCAGGGATGTGAAAAAAAATTATCTCTGTGTTTGTCAGTCTTCCTTCATATCTTTATGTCATATCATAGCTTGCCATAGTTGCCATCAAACTAAAATAACTAATCCAAACAGACGCAGCAGGAGGCACGGGAGGCACCACTACTCTGAAAACACTCCAAGGTTAACAATGCTGCTCCAAATAAAAATTGGTCAGTTATTTTTGGAAAATTTGGCATTCTCCAGAGCCAAGATCCTTGTTCCCTTTTGTACAATAAAAAGTTGAACATGTAATAGACTCTGCCTCTCAAGCCTTGATCGTCCTCCAGAGGAAACTGTACATGATCACAGCTACACAGCTTTTCTGGAAAATCGCTTAGGTACATAGCAGCAGTAGTAGCAACGATGCTGTGTGTATGGACATTTCTTTTGAACTTGCTGAACATTACGTTTCCTATACTCGATGTCCGATTTTGATAGACAGACAGTTTCTAGATGAATGGACGGATGAATGATACGGCAGAATCGGTTATGGACACTTGAATTATTTCAGATCCTGCAGGATACCTAAAATACATTTTTTGAAGCCCTTCATAATATTCTAGGCCCCTGCCTGAGTGCCTACGTAATACAAGAGCTTTCTTGTCGTCGTTCCTGGAATTCTGTCACTTGTGCAAAATTTACCCCAAATATTAGTCAACGCTACAATTCCCACTTCTTTTGGTTGACTGCATATTAGTATGTATATTCGTAGAGATTCACGTTTTCCCCTTCTTTATATCCTCTTTCTAGAAAAGACTAGGTCAAGTCCCTCTTGTGCCAAAATATCCCCTCTCACTTGACTGCACTCTCTGATCCTATCGATCCACCACTATAAAACCAAAACCACGACATGGAAATCGGTCTTTGCTGCTGTGAAATCTTTTGCTGCCAATTTAACTTCTCCAACTTGTTCAATTTCCCAGCACCAGATTATACATATAAATCCTTTGTGAAAAAAGTTCGGGGATGACCATGCATGTCAATTTTACTCGTGAGTCGCGATCCTCTCCCTCCCAAGCATCCCTCTCAATAGTATTGCGTTTATTCATTAATATGCTGACAAAGCTTCATCTGGCTTCTAACGGAAAATGTGTTGAGGTACTCGAAGATGTAGGGAGAAAAAGCATAGGTTTCAAGGACAAACTTTCTCTTTTTCGTTCCCATCCCCATCCAATATTGTATAATCTGATGAGCAAGCATATGCAAATAATTATTGAAAATTGCATTAGTTTGAGTCCCTCTTGAAGCGAACAACTGGTGACAAGCTTCAGCATAACAACGTGACCAGTGACTGTGACTGCAGAAGTGGGGTACCGTGGTGGGATTACAACTTTTACATTAAAACTTTACAACCTTCCATATCAATACAAAAGCAAGAAATTTTGAAGGCCGTTCCATGTTCCATGGGGGAAAGTGTTGCAAATTTAAACACTACATATTTTTCGCTCTGAAAAAAGTTACTGTTTAAGTGTTACGTTAACTGGGGCTATCATACAATGCGTTACGTTGAGTTTACGGGTGTCGGGTTCTATATGCTGGAAAGAGAAAGATAGCACACAAGTTTACAAGAAATTTATTTCAGACTATTTATTTCTCGGTTTGTGCTATTTATATTCGTCTGCTTCGCCTACAAATTTCAAGTTGACGTATACCGGGAAAGAAACGCAACATTTTCGAGAGTGTACTTATCAATTATGAATCAACATAAAGATTGGAAAGAGAAAGTAAACTATGAATATTTTAATAGCTACTACTTCCACGGTAGCAAAAGTGGAAATTGCAAGTTTTCCCATAATTTAGCCGTATCTCAAGGCTTTGTTGATGCCAAGGAAAAGTAAGTCAAGATCACCGACTACTGCCACACCATCACCATCATCATCACTCAGATCGACATGTTTTATGCCAGTCGGCAAACAAAATTTATAGTTTATTACGTTCGTGCTTGGCTGCTGCCACAACGGCTGCGAAAATATTTTTATTTCTAAACGAATGAAAAAGCAAACAACGTTTTGGCTAGTTTAGAGAGAGGATGGTTTAAACTAGGAACGAAATTAAAAGGGAAATCACTCCACTTGAAACTTTCTCCTGTTTTCCCCGTTTTGCTGTTGTAATCCCTCTCATTAATTATCAAGGCTATTTTCTTTGCTTGTCGTGGAAGTCTCTTAGTCAATTCAAAGTGCCACCCAAAGTGCATGTGGGGTGTGGGAGTGTAAGCATTGTACAAGGGTTTCACGGGAGTAATTGTGCAAACAAAATGTTCTCATTCTGTCTCTCCCTTTGTGTTCGCGCTCACCCAAACATCCCAAAGTAGTAGCAGAGACCGTCTGTCAACAATAATTTTTTATTCAGTGTAATAATTATTATCATTAATCATTTGCATATATAAACATTATCTTCGGCATTTTCCCTTTTGGTAATGCGTTATCACAAGGTTGTCCTTACGAACGGACAGGTATTTTTTCCTCCTTGTCGAGATGCTCTACTTTTCTGCCTAACCCCGGGGAATGTGAGAGGTATTTACACTTTAATTAAATTTAGTGTCTCGAACCGTTGTCTAGAGAGTGACGGGTTGTGGAAAGGTCACCAATTGAAATTCCATTTTCTCCACAAAAACAGTACACGGCGCGACATAGTATTTACCTACCGGTGTTAACAGATGTTGGGAAATCGACCCTGGTACACATCACCCTGTGGTGTCCCACAAACCCAAGGTCATTTCGGGCCAACTACAAACAAAGAACAACTCTTTAAATTAAATATGCCTTTATATTAAAGTTCCTGCTGGCTGTTTGTTATTCGCTATTTATTAACTTTGACGATAACTCCAAATGGCACCCTTTGGCTCTACACTCGCTTTCCAAAACTTTCCTAAAGATGAATTAACTTTTGACAGTCGAGCCATAAAGAAGAGTTTTGCAAAAACGAAACCTGTTCAGCAATACAAAACCTATCATGTTTTGACCACTTACTTGGATTGGCGAAACGTTTTTGGAATTTTATATCACGTCACGTTGGATTGCAGAGCTGGTCCCCGTCTCGTTCAGGGCTGATTTTTTTTATGTAAGTTCAATAATAAAGAATGTTACCATAACATGTACATGTCATTTATATATCCACCGTATTCTACTACGTGCTCACCCTCAAAGAAACCAATGACACGCACAAACTTTAATGATGACTTCAAATCCCACATGCCCCTCGTTACAACTTTTTTTCCCCATTTTAAGTTTCAAACAAAATTCCCGATAATGATATATATTTATGGTTCTGACTGACGAGTAGCGCCATTATCTCCAGTGACAGCCTTATAGTTCTGCCAGTAAATGAGTAAGAAAATCAACCATTTTTTGAATCTCGTCATGCGTCATTCTTCTTCCCATGAAACTTTCGCGACTGTTTTACGTCTCTTTTGATGTCAATGATGATACTCTTTACAAGGATAGTGACAGTAATGACGATGTTGATGGAATCTGTGGGGAAAACGTGCGGTTCAAAATTGTCGTTCAATTCCACTTCATTTCCTGAATGTTTCCAGCGCTCAAGCAACCGTTCCGTTGGGAAAAATGGGGTCTTTCTTCTGGAATCGAAGCCCGTCTCTCGTCTGCTACATGGTAGTAATGATATTACTGTAGCATTATCATCATCTTATCATTACGCTTGCAATATAAAGAAGTTGGTGTGAAAAGACTGGAAACAGAAATGAGCAGGATTGTCAGCCTCAGAAGAAAAATAGGTATTAAAAACGTACGCAGTTATTATTATTATTATTCCGTAACAGTATTCTTTTTTGGTCATGTCCCCTCATAAAGTAAATTACAATAAGAATAAAATTTCTTGTAGAACATGATGTCAACGTTCACACGATTCAAACGTTTATTTGAAAAGCAGAAATTTTTTATTTGAAAGCCCACCACAAAATTTTGACTAGTACCGTCATACCACTAGTTTGGGTTTCAAGAAGATAAAACCCAATAGCTTTCTAATATGCCTAAACAGGCAAAAATCGTTCACCAGTTTTTTTCGTGCATGTGCAAAAACTTACAACACGTTCTAAATAACGTGGGGTTATAGTATAAAATATAAAGTGCACATACTTTTTTGTATACTGCTGATGAGAAACCATCTGTTAAAGTTTTTTTTATTACATTTTTGGTCGTGTCTTCCATTTGTAGGTCATCATCGTGTGGTGTCTTGTCTCAAAATATTTCCTACGAATTAACTTGTTCACGCGACACAAGTTTTCTTGAACAAGACCGTTGGTTTGCTACGAGAATTTTTTTTAGAAAAAAAGTCTCCTTTTAATGCACTTTCGTAACATTTTTGGATTCACTGAAAGCTAAAAAATGCCAGAAAAGTTGACAACGTGACTACATGAGGCACTCTTTTTCTTTTATTACCGTGGTAGGAGCGTGGACTTTATTGGACTAATGGGAATTGAATGAATTAGACACTTTAGCAAGTTTCCGGTTGCCTACACAGGGAAAAAAGTAAATAAGAAACACCATTTGCTTTTTCCTAAAAAGAGTTTTGATAAAAATAGAACGTACATAACTAATTGGGCTAACTATGATTATAATTAACCAACAGCCGGTGAATATTGTACGGATGGTGCTTCATTGTAATCATAAGAGAAGGAATTTTCCTTGCTCATTCCATTTACCAAACGGGCATGAAAACTACATGGCACTAACTTGCTTTATCGAATTTTACAAAGTTGAGCTGAGTTGAGTATTTTTTCCTTGTTTGCCCGTTTCCTCCTCTGTCGTTATTCGTTTCATCGTGTCTCTTTTGAACTTAAACTCATTTGTGTATTTAGTTACTGTAAACGTATTATGATGACTACGCCAAAATTAGTTGGCTGAAAATATAACGTTCCTTTGCCTTTCTGAACATTTCCAACGTTATATTTTTTTATACATAAGATGTATTTAAAAGTGGAAGTATTTCAAATATTTATGGCTACAATTAACACATTTGGTAAGGTCCTACAAACTCACGAGTGGATGTCGAGCGAGAAAAAACGTTCCGATTTAAGTATAACAAAGAGAGCGAAGAGCAAAGTATAGCGGAAACTATTTGGCTTTTCACCAGGGAACTATTTTAACAGCAGTCATGGGGTATTTCCGAGAATTCTACCCAGAAAATAATTACCTACGCACTCTCCAGAGACAAACCAGCATTTTCCGCTGTTTACCTAACAATAATGATAGCCACTAATGAGATCACGTGATGGCTTGTGTATATTTTTCAAATGACATAGGGGACACTTCTTGGAATGCAAATCAATGGTCACCTCGGTACCCTTTCTCAGGAAGCCTCCGTGATTCAACATTCTCACATGACAAATAAACACCGCTGCAAAACAAACAGTAAATCTGGAAACAAGACAGTATCCCTGCGTAGCGATCATTGGTCGCCACGATTTGTGAGAAAGTGTACTTCCGCTAGAAGCTCGATAAGTATAGTACAACATGTCTAAAGCGTGTACACCACGACTTCTTGGTGGCCCGTGGTAAAGGTTATCCGGTTGCCCGCCTACTACTATAAATAGCAGAGAAGGCATTATTCTATCCGCCAAGAAAAATAAGAATAAGTAAACTAAAACCAAAATAAATAAACATTCTTTTTTCGCTAGAATTAATGGCGTAATGAAAATAGCAGGGTGTATAATAGGTCTTTCGTTGGTAAAAAAAGATTGCATACTATGAATACGTTTTTCTCTCCCGGTTTCTTTATGGCTTACTGGTATGTACATTTCACCATTGTTTTTGGCTTGCCTTGACTCGACTACTTTATTACTATCCACGATCTGTGCCTTCTTTATTACTTTTCCCCCGCTTTCTTTTAGGTACTTCCCGGAGAACACAGGCAGCATATTATAGTAACCCTACCAGTTCTACTGGCAAACAAACAGCAACAACAACTACAGTCCCAGCTTTCTTTGTTTTTTTTGCGTGGAGAAAGAGAAAAAACAGCAGCAGAAAGAGTAAACTGTTGGTATCCATAAATCGCTCGGGTGCAGTCATAAAGCACCATGTCGCCGTAAACTAGGGAAAAATACCCGGGATATATACAGAAGGTTCTATGGGGGCACAAAAACAGAATGTACGACTTACATGCCAAAATTCTCTACATAACTTTCTCTACTGGTGAAAGCACTGATCACTCCTGTGGTGTTGCTGTGTATTATACGTTAGTTTAGATGTTGGGTAAAAGAGTGCAGCGTCAAGGTATTTTTCGGAGAAAAGAAGATAGAATGCCAGGGATCATCAAAGGGTGTTCTTTGCTATAGCAACCGTCGTAATGATGATAATTGTAATCGTAGCGTAAATCCAGGAGACTTGCGTCAGCACATAATAAGCTTACTCGACATTGCATCGCGGCTAATTACCTTGTAGCAAATTCTGGGAAATGTGCCTGGTGTGGTGTCTTGGAAAGAAAGTCGGAGTTACACTTGTGTCTGCACAAATAATTAAATCAAACGCTTTTTATTCTGATGTAGATCATTATTATGATTATTTTTGACGGATGGAAACATCTCACTTTTGCTAGACTGGGTTACCATGTAAAGTTGTAGCATTACATAACACAAGGAGAACGTAACATATGAAAGCATAAATCACGATTCACGCTTTTGATAAAATCTACTCACTTGACATTTGATGTTAATACAGGTGACGCATCATTCATTATATTACATAAATCGTTAAAATTGGTTTAAGTTGTTGGATGATGCAACAAGGAAATGAGGTGTGTAGGAAACGAAAGTGATCGAAAGAAAGCACACCGAGATGCATTGGATACAGGGACAAATATGAGTGTCGGGTATACTTAATTTTACGCTGTCATTTCTGTTCTCTCATATGCTTCACTTGAGACAACTTTTGTGCTTTTTGAGTAAGTTTTGCATCTTTCCTAATTCCGGCATTGTTGATAGGTGTATAGAGTGCAGGCAGGGAATTTATAAATTAAATGTGTACATATGACTTTGGATTTTCGCAAGGGAATAGCAGTTAGAAAGTAACAGCGAGCAAGTTAAACACTAAAATAAAATCGTGGTATCGGGGTAACCGAGGACGTTGTAGTCAACTTGTGCAAGTTACAAAATAACGATGTAGGATTTCTGTGCAGAAAATGGCCGTAGGTGGGAGGTTGGGCTTCCCAGCAGCAGAAACAGCGAAAGAGCAAAAACTCTCTGGTATGCTTTTGGCAAACTTAACTATTATTTAACTGGATGGATGGAGTAAAGTGCCTTTGTGCCCGAACAAAAAAAAGTTTTCATTCCCTTCCCAACTTCTCTCTCTCGCTCTCTCTCTGCTTCCCGCTTTTGGGGAAAAGTTGGTCGTTCTACAATATGTAAGGCTGAAGGTAAATTTTTATGTCTGTATTTTGCGTATTTATAACGAACATTTTTGTTCTTTCCTCTTCTCTCTCTCTCTCCGTCCTGTTGTTGTCTCCCAGGGAACAGAAGAGGAGCCACTAATGGGATTAATGACGATAAACTTGGTTCGAAACTTGAAGCCACCAAGAGAGCACCATCCACCGTGTGCTATCAAATAAAGCCATGTATACTAAGCAGCAGTAGTAGTCCCCATTGCTGTTCCAGCGATGAAAATCTTCGTGCTCATTCTCTCTTTCTCCTCATATTATTGCATAAAATTCTCTGTCTGTCTTACTTTTTTCCATTTCAACGTGCATTTAGGATAATGGTCTGCAGGGAGCAAGACTTGACTAGTCACGACCCACTCCGCCACTTGCCTAATAACTCCATGAATTTAAATATATGTACTCTTCTCCTTCTATACATTCATTTTACCGAGAGTATACAACACGTCCGTGCATATCTAATTTGGCCTAGTTGATGACAAAGCAGATCTCCTATTTATTTATATTGTACCTATAGTATGCACATACCTTAAAGAAAACGTACATTTCCCAGTTAATACAGTCATAAATGGTAATAGACCAGAATAGAAAATTAAGGGGCAAGTTTTCCAGAGGGAAAAATAGAAAACGAGGAAAATGTGAGACAACTTAAGGTAAATTATTGTGACTTGCTTTTCTGCTCCAGGTTTTCTTATCTACTTTAATTTAACTGTTTCTTTCCTTTTAACTGATGATGAGCTCAACTGCTACTAGAGTAAATCGTTAAACCGTTTGCATAGGATTAACAAGGACAGAAGCATAAATGACATGAGAGAGAGAGAGAATATGAATCAGAGTAAAAGGGTGAACATTTAATAGAACATGCTTGAGTTTTTTACTGGATTATAACCAACACTCGGAAACTTTCCCTGGTAATCATCGTCGTCGTCGTCATCATCGTCATATACTCCTTTCTCCTACTTTTTATTCTTCAGACACACGCTCTTTCACTTCAGTGGAGCCGTTTAAATAAACCCAAGTTTTTTTTACCTCTCGTCATTGTTCCCTGCTCCGGTGACTTGATTAGTTCTTCAGTTGCCGCTGTGTTATGCTGCCAGGTTATCCGGTTACGGGGAAGCATATTCCCTTTTCCTGGCCTTGTCAACATTACAAAAGAGATGTTACACGGCGGGGGAATGAGAGGCTCCTGATCACATTCGATTTTTCCTGTAAATGTGCTGATGAGTCTGGAAAGAAATCGGATAGGGAAAGAAGAGAGAGCAGAATTGCAGATCACTTTATATTTACTCAACAGAAAAAGTTTGAATCGGTGTGTATTAATCCTTCTCGGAACAATCTCTCTCGTTCGTTTTCTTTTTTCCTCTTTCAAGATAAAGTTAAGTGCCTCTTGCTGTTTCCCGGTACCCTTTTCACTTGCAGTGTGTATAGCTGGTTGGATGGTGGAGTGGTAGTGACATTATAGTCCTCTCTTTAATTTTCCTCCTTTGTAGAAGCCATGTTTAAAAATCTGAGACTTACGCCTTGGGTTTCATCATCTTAACTTTATTGGTAGAAAAAAACATGTGTATCAAGTATCAGCAGCAGTTAGCTACACCTACAGAAGAGAGAATCGTGATTAAGGAATTGGGGATTGGGGTTCATCACTGATCACATAAGTCAAATCAAATGGGACATAAATTCATCAGATTTAACTATTCAAAGAATTTTGAAACGGCGTTCTTTATAAGCAAGTTTTGCATAACAGTCAATGTTTCTTACACTTGTGTATACCATGGTGTACAATGGTCTTTCATGTTGTCGCACTAATGCAACTGTTATAATCAACACAGTAGAATGTATCCTGTGAAAAGTTTTCCTTTTTGGCGTAGTCAAACTCTCGTCGTCTTAGAGCTTGTTTGTTTGCTGTGTTCGGCTGCTCTTTAATCTATTCATTTGTATGCATGCATTCATTCATTCAAGAAGACGAGAATAAAATTGTAAAGCGCTTCGCAATTCGCATTAGTGCAAAAAGTTGATTAAATGAGATGGCATCACTCATTCAAATTGCGGGTCGTTTTTGTGTGGTGAAGAGACGGGTGGCCGGGAGAAGTATGCGGGCAAGCAGTTTCCTTTGATGATTATTATTGTCATTATATCGGCTTTGGTTTGATGGCAAGCTCGTTATTGTGGAGCAAGACGAAAACGTAAGATTTAAGTATGTATCAGCTTTTAAGTTTATATTTAGCTTATAATAGCCTGCGCGTACATGCAGCATGTATGCCAATACCTACTGCATCCTTTCATTAGGGTATCAACTCTTCTTTTGGATTTGACAGACATTTCTAATTTGTTATGGTCAGTAGATAAATTTTCCCCGTTAAATTTAACTCTTTGTTGGAAACCTCTACTTACGTTTGTTTCTTGTATGCAAACCCGTCGTCGTCGTGGTGCTGGAAAATTCTTAGGCCTGCTGAATTGACTATGCACAAAGTACAGGACAGAAGGGAAGTGGAAAATTCTGGGTCGACGAAGCAGAACCGACAT
>JAHZNB010005836.1:0-16912 GCA_027744295.1 Callyntrura guangdongensis
GTGAAAAATTGCGTGTAATGGAGTTGCCGAGCAACATTTTTTCAGGGGGGGGGGGGGGGTAAAATCCCATTTATGTTTTACCACATAATCGGTAATATGTACCTACCTATCTAATTTTAACTGTTGCGTATGTGAGAGGCACGTGTGTTTTAAACAAACGCTCTATAAGAAAAAAGTTAAGCTCAGAAAAGGATTTTCTCGTTTTATTTTGGAAGGAATATTTGGAGGATAGCAGTTGTACGTACGTATCTGACAGGAGTTGTAATTTGGACTAACTAATGAGATATCTACTATTGATGGATTATTGTTAAGAGATAAATTAGGATCCCTAAATACCGTAACTCAACATAATGTGAATGAATTCAATATCAGTTTGTCTAGGAAAGTAGGGATAAAATTAAGTGAAGTAAGAATATGATTTCTTTGCATTTCTCTTATGAGATCATGTGGTTACTTAAATGCGAGTTTGGTGACCACATCCAAACATAAAGTAACACTTTATGCGAACTATTTGTAAGAAAACATGAACATTGTGCATTTCAAAAAAAATACTTTATTATAGACAAATTTTACACTGTCTCGCGTAATCATATTTGCTGTGGTTGTATTGTAGTGCTTCTAAAACAAGATTTTTACACTTCGGTCAAGCTATCCATCATGTTTCTGCTTGATGTCCTTTATTTTTCTGTATACTAAGCACTTGCTACGAAATGAAGGTTTCTTTGCATGTGACAAAAATAAAAACGATGCATAGCTAACCTTATTCAACGTCGTATAACCTACCTCTACCTCAACGAAAATACAATCCTTATTATGCTTTTGTCTTTTTGAAATTTTAAGTACACAAGGAAAGGATCGACATGCATGTTGTAACGGACACATTAAGCTATTGTGTTTGTTGACGAAATACTTAGTTCTGCGTAAAACTTGTTCTGTTGTTTTTTAAAAGCCCCAAACTGGCAACCTTAAAATTTCAACTGGGACTCAAGGTTTGTAAAATACCTTCTCAGATTTAGGCATGCCATAAACATTTTTTTAAACCGACTGATATGGTGCCATTTTTATTTTTTGAACAATTTATATTTTATATAAATTTGCCCCTTTTCTCACACATCCCTTTTCATTCCTTTTAAATATTTTTACAGCGTTTCCATAATTATTGTTGAGGACTAATTGGATGTTGTCACCATACTTATGTTGCATAAAATATCCGTCCGTCTAAAAGGAAAAATCGTTTTTTTATATGTTTGGGTAGTTTGGTATATTCAGACTACGAGATGGTTAATGCATGAACAATCCCCAGATTCAACTTAAAATACAAGACAAAGAAGAAACAAACCAGTGTAGCTATTTTCAGGCATCATAAACGGCAGCATAAAGCAAAAATATTGTTAGACGAGTAAACCCCCAACGGTTGTCCAAAGTACCCGGGATTACAAAGCAGGCTTTGTTTGAAAAACTACAAAATATGAAGTGTACCGAAAAAGAGGTTGCTTTACTATGTGCAGTATTGCTTTGAATATGTAAAACTTAAAAATATAAATGGGTGTCTAATTCCCAACTTTCTACCAAAGGTTTCGATGCATTTGTTAACAACCGACAGGTAATTTATCTTCTATTTTTTCCTACATTTTTTCAATAGGCGGTCCTTTATGATTTGTGCTTCTCAAAGTAATTAAATTGTATGTCTTTGTCATGGATGTCCAAATTCAAATTTACAAAATTATCATGGGTTGTTGGTAACGTAAATTGTTCGAATAGTTTGACATCGTAATCAAAGTTTGAAGAAGAGACTCACGCAGTGTCATTTATGTACGCCACTGGTTTCTTAAAGTCACAATTGTCGATAACTGCCGTTAATAGTTGACCGTTTTCGTATTCTTCAGGACATGCGGTTACTGAAACCACACGACTTACTAAGCTCTTTTCAGGGTTAGTTTTGTAACATTTTTGAAAGATAATTTGACCTAATACAAAATCAAGCCGTTTTTGGCCAAACGTAGCCCGCAAATGTATGCGTCGCATACACTTATGTTCGTTTCACTTTTTATATCCATGGATTCAAAAAGCTCATAATACGTTACAATTGTTCTCGTTATGTTGGCATATATTATCTCGATGGTGTATCTTTTCAAAATAAAAGATCTCTTTTTCCATTTTTTAATGGTTTGGAGCTTATTTGTAGATGGTGGCTTATGTGAAGTTGACATTTCTCTGTAGGTGGTAGTTTCTCTAAAAGTGGTAACTTCTTTGTAGTCGATGGTTTCACATTTGGTAAAAGGTCTCTTTTTTCCTTTTTTGTAGGTTTGGAATTCGGTGTGGATATTTTAAGTTGATTATTTCCCTTTATCTGGTGGTTTCTCATGAAGATTTCCAGTTTGAATCCGGATCGGATTTTTTTTTGTTTTTAGTCCAGGGCTAACAAATAAAACTCTAGCAAAATGTGTTGCTCGAGGCAAAATATATCTACAAGTAATTAGAGTAACAAAATATGCAGATGCGATTCGGACTTGATTCATTGAAGTTTACTATAGGTTTAAATTAATTGATCGCACACTTGGGAAGACGAATCCATATTTGTAATCGTGCAAAGCCACGATCACTTCCGCTTGATTGCAGGAAACTATGAGACCAATAGCAGCGATACAAGTGCTGGGGGTTTGAGGCTCACAGTTTTTCCTATTCCAATATCAACGCGCTTTAATGTTTTGACCACGGAGAGAAGTATGTCATCATAGTTGGGTTGCGTATCAGCTTCACTTATATTCACCAACTGTAGTAAGATTTCATTTGGTATTAAGATTAAGGGCAGAGGAAGTTCCTGACCCAGGGGTTTGCTGTATGTCTCTTTGCATTCGAGAAATTCGTACGTACGCCGCACCTGCGGATGAAAAGAGTAAAACGAACCTTCTTTATCTAACATTACAGGGTCCCACTAGGAAGAGATTGCTTGTAAACATGGCAGCAGTTTTACTGATGCACTTTACTGTTTGCGTGCAAAACACAACTGACTAGGCTCGAGACTTGCGGACATGTCAGTTAAAAAATCTTGAGTTTAAACAAGGATAAAAATAAAATTAATACCCCTGCTTTTCATGTGCTTTTCTTTAACGTATTACTTATGTTGCAATAATATAATACTTTAAAACATTGTTAGTAGCATAGTTTTTCAATGCAATTAGGTAAGGTTTTCAGAAAAATTGAATATTTGTTTTATAAGACTTGTTACTCTTAACAGTCTGAACTGATATCACGTGAAAATTACTATGTAAATGCTTGTAGGTAATGTTAATTAAATAACAAAATTGATAAATTATACAACACAAAAAACTAAAATGTTGAGTGTTCAATAGAATGTAGTGCAATCATATGAAATAGTAAATAAACAGATAGAAGTTTTTTGCAGATGGTGATGAAGAAAATAAACACAATAACTCTTTCCCAAAAATCCGTCATTGGCCATCTAAAAATCATTACAGCGACAAGCACCCTAGACCGACAAAATTATAAAATTTGACAACATTGATCTGCCTTTAAGTATGCCTGATTTGTTGTAATGTTTGTCTTGAAAATAGGTACCTCCTTGATTCATTCGCGCATGTTCGTGTTGAGGATTGAACAACTTCCTAACAATTGGTTCATTAATTTTTTAAATGTCGTAAGGGTATTGAATGCATTTCTTCAGCTGACTTAAATAACCCCAATAATAATAATAGATTTATTATCAAATAGTTTATATATTTTCAAATAAAAAATTACACTTCAATATGCAAATGATTAATTAATTTTAATTATTTTTTCGTTGCCAGGACCTTTTCATAATGACCAGTTGCTGCGGAAGAGGGACCGTCGAAGTGGTGTCAACCCTATCCTGTAAAATATTAAGCCCCCTATCCTATTTGTTAAAGTTAGATTTTGGGGCATTTGAACCCCCTTCTCTGCGGTTCTTCCTTTTTTATTTTTATTTTAATTATGTACGCATTAATTGGATGCTTATTCACAATCTTTGGTCCGTCTCTTACTAAAATGATGGTTTAAAAAGATGAGTTTGTTG
The DNA here is from genome assembly GCA_027744295.1 of Callyntrura guangdongensis. NCBI lineage: Eukaryota > Metazoa > Arthropoda > Collembola > Entomobryomorpha > Paronellidae > Callyntrura > Callyntrura guangdongensis. The sequence goes on from JAHZNB010005836.1 coordinate 4,055, forward strand.
AACTTCGCTTCTGTGCATACGATATCTTGAACAGACTCATATTTTTAATAATAGCCTTTAATAGCTATGTTACTTTTTTGCGTAATTGTCAGTAAATGATGTTTATTTTTGAAAAGGGCTTAACTGTCGTTATTAAAACTGTTTTCTGAAACGTCGTAAAACACTAAATGTATCTCACATTGTTCACCAATTGAATTTTACACTTTCGACAAGCTATATGATTCTAAGGCCCGTACAATGAAAATTTTAAAATTACCAGATTTGTTCTCAAACTTAATAAAAACATTGGTATCGTTGGTAAGGTAATGGGCTAGTCACACTGTCGAGAAGCAAGAGGAAAACTGCGCGAGGAAAACTCCCATAGTTTATTGGCTAGTTAACCGCGTGTTTCCGTGTTTGCATTTATAATGCACGTTCACAGCAAAGTCTTTACCCCAAAAAAGCTCCACAATAACTGATGTCAACTTCTTGCTGAAAATCCAAACGTATACTAAAATCAAAGCAGCAACCTACAACTAAAATTTGAGGAGGTCATCAATTTGTGATAGATCAAAAAACACTCCTTATAACACTTCATCTAACTTATCTCCAAACTGAATATGAACCCTCCATAAAAACCTCCCTACAAATTGACCATATACATTAAAAACCGTTGCCGTGAGCAGTAGTACTTAAATTCTAGTCAAACTCACCCCGGTCGACTCAACCCAAATTGGTAAATTAATGAAGTTGGAGGAAAAACTGGCGGTACATTCTTCCGAATAAAAAAATCATACAGTCAGTAGTGTATAATTTATAAATAATACTGACATGGCTGACTCCACGCGATGTATATCACTAGCAAGTTTAGTAGTAACTGCACTCTCTTCTTCCATAATAGCTTTGACAATGTGGATTTTTAAGATTCATAAACTTACTGTGTTGAGTATCACCCACCACCGAAAATTTTACATCAATAATCCAACCAGATTTAGTTCCAGGAACCTTTTCACTCGGAAGTTGCTGAAAACAAAGGCACTTGAACTGCTCAATTCGTAAGGTTCATCTTTGGAATTGTTAAGATAATTATTTTTGTTATAATGTTTTAGTATTTAAAGTCTCCCCACACGTTAGTTAGTAATTAATTTTTTCATTTTTGTTGTAGAAAGTCCCTTGGGGTCGACTAAATTTGCTCAAATAGCACCTCAGAGATGCCAGTAATACAAGGCATCTGCATGCCTTGAGGCATTTTGGTTAAAGTTTAGTTTTTGATCTCCGGTATGACCCATTCGGGGTCAACCATATTTGCTTAAGTTATATCCCAGTGTATTATATATATATCACAATGTATTCTTCCCACCTCCTGATGTCGCCTTCTCACTGCTGCCAGCAACCAGACGCAGACGCAAGTAACTTCTATGTAAACGGTGAAAAGTACTCGTTCCCACCGTTAAAAACTAAGCAGTCTGTTGTTGAATTTTATGCAATTTGTATTTCTTTTCCTCTAATTCGACATGGTAAGCGTGTTGCGTCTTCCCTTTTCTACCTTGAAACTATTTCTGTGAGCCAGGGTAATATTCTGCCAGAAATCAGTTTGCTTTGTATGGGTACACTAAAAACTGTTAAACTTGATGCGCTCATTCAAGTAACTTGTCCTACTTTCATGTAACTTCAGGAGCATGACGTTTTGTTCGTGGACCAGTAAAGCACTACAATAAAATGTTGTTGCGGACGTACGCATCTGAAGGTAAAGACGTTATCTTAAAGAAGCTATACGTTTGTCTAAACTAATTTAATTAAAAGAAAGAATGATGATAACTATACAATAAAAGCAAAATGGTCAACTTAACTTGAAAAACGAATGTTGTGTTTTACTATTTTTGTAATTGAATTAAAATTATACAAAATGATTCCAATTTCAGGGGGGATTTTGATACGATGTCACCCCTTGCGCAACTCATGGAGGGATTTTACCCCCAACCCCCTATTCCGCAACCTATGCATTTAAATCTTTCCGTCTTACGTTCATAACAACAGCAACTTGAATGTAACATGAAAATTTGAAATGGTTTGCTCTGAAGACATACGGAACTTTAACTGTTTTGCATCTGAATGGGGGGAGTTGTATCTTATAAGGAAACTGTCGGTTCAATGGTTGGCATAAATATACAGAAGTGTCCGTATGTCATATCTGGAAATCTTCCAGGTGAACGTATAATGTTAGATGCATCAGAATTCAGTGATATGGTCTAAAAAAATAGCACGGAATGAAAACTTATTTCGGGCGCACCACGCCATGGCGTTTGTTGCAACCATAATAATGACCAATATATTTTGAGTTTAAGTTAGCATTTTTGCATATGAAGGTATATGATGAAGCTTCTAAGTGTTATTAATTAAAAGATGTAAATGCACGTACATAAATCACCAAACAAATTTATCAGTACTTTGGGTTACATTTATAATCTTGCAAGTGAAACATCAAAAAATCAAGTTTGAAAACCAAAAAAGTTTGTTTGTGAATATCATAAGTAACATCACAGTAGCATCGAATAAATATTAATGTAACAATGTTATTATTATCAATAGTGGGTATATTTCAACAATTTACAAATAAACTTAACAACAACCATGTTGGTGTACATTTTTGCACTGGAATTGTACACATGTATTTTTAGTAAAATTCAAACATGAATAGAAGAAAAGGCTTGCTATACTTGCATGAGTTCCCCAATTGTAGGACTGAACTTGGGTTGAAAGATAGTAAAATCTAGTTTCCACAACTTATACGTCAAAACGAATTGTTATTACTTTTGCTGGCTACAATACAAAAGGGCACATGTTTTCTCTTTTAGCGTACTGTCATTGACATTGACGAGACTGATGCTGGCGCAAGGACTGGTCGTATCTAAATTCTCTATGACATTTACCACATTTGTAAGGCAATTCCCCAGTATGAACCCTAACGTGATTGGACAAACTCCCATGGTCCAGCTACTCCTTACCACAAATGTTACAAAACAACCATCTTTCATGTACGTGTTTTCGAAGATGGTCGAACAAATCCGATTTTAAACTATACGTTTTACGGCAAAAAACACAAGCATGTGTACGGTTTCCATGAATATTTCTTAGGTGGCCGGACAACTCGCGTTGCGTATGATATCTTTTATCGCACAAGTTGCACTTGAATTTCCTTTCCAATTTGTCAGCGTTATGTCGCGTTTCATGAAATTTTTTGTTCTGATTACTGGTAAACTTTATTGGACACATGGTACATTTGTACGGCTTCTCTCGTCTGTGACTCTTGATGTGTGATTTGACATGCCCTACTTGGGAAAACGCTTTAGTACAAATGTGACATTTATAAGGTTTTAGTTTCTCATGTACAGCGTTTATGTGCTGTGTCAATTCGCTATTCCGAAAAAACAAGTTTGCACAGATTAAGCACTTAATGTTTTTCTGATTTGTGTGACGATTTTTGTGCTTCGTAAGGTCCTCTTTTAGTCGGAACACCTTTTTACAAATTGAACATGAATGGGATTTTTCTCTAGTATGAGACTGTAAATGACCTGCCAGCCTCATTTTCGAATGACAACTTTTCAAGCAAAAAACACAATCGAATAATTTATTCACAAAATGCTGTTTCCGATGAGCTGACAGGTTTCTCCTAGTCGAAAATCGCTTATCGCAAATATTGCATTCAAGAGGTTTCTCACCAGCTGTGTGAATCAGAACATGGTCCTTTTGTTGGTACGACCATCTAAATGTTTTTTCGCACAAGGAAAATATGACGCTGAAGGTGAGATTTTTGGCTGAACTGCTTTCCACAGACGTTGCAACAGTGCAGCTTAATTTTGTGCTTCCTTCCAATGCTAGGTTTGTGGCAACTGGTTGATGTGTTGGAATCACTATTCTCCATAGTTGTGGGCTAGCGGAATTTTTCCTTGTTTGTTGTCAGAGCTTAAAGTCACCAGCCTGTGATCGCAAAATCAAAATATATTTAAATAATTTGGTATTTAAATTTTTTAAAAATTTTAATATGTTACATTTTTTAAATGTTTTGGTGTTAAGTCTGTGATGTTTTAAATTCTTTTTGCATACTACTCTTTTGTACTATCTGTGTGCGCATATTCGTTCTGTACGTTCATTTATAATATTTTTCACGCCGTTTTTTAAAAGCATTTGTTCTAAAAAATATTTGAATTCCAAAATATAAACCAAAACGTGCACTGATTATTTCGTGCAACTTGAAATTTCCCGAGAAACTTATTGGGTGACATTTTTAATCACTTTCTCAAAAACAACAACACCGGCACATGATTGCATTAGTAGAATTTAATTTCAGTGAATATCTTACGTAAACTACCAATAAAAGTTCAGTGTACTTACTCTTTCAGTTTTCTACCTCGAACTGAAAAGACGAAATCCCGCAAACCACCAGAAGACGCAGACAAACTGAGTACACGGTCCTTTCTCAACAGTCTCAAACTTGATAATGAACTCCACTTCGGGCTAATTTCTTTTCCCCTACTTGTGTTAAAATCCATTTCAGAATTTGGTTTGTTCAAGCATGTTGATGTGGCGAGATTTTTAAATACTACTTTGTTTTCAGCATGCAGAGTAGCATGTTGAACATGTACAGGAAATAAAGAACCCAAATCATATAACAGACCCAACACAAACACAACTTAAGTCAAAGTCTTTGTTTGTAGAAGTTCAGAGATTTTTACAGTGTGCTCAAACTTACCTGATATTAATAAGTTCCCAATACAAAACAAACTGTTGATACGCTTTATTCTGTAGATAGCACTTCCGGCGGTACTTGTGAAATGGGTCGGAGGCGAACCCAATTATGTACCCGTACTCTCATGCAACAATGCCCAGTCTTTGTTGCTATCCGAAACCAATATTTCCACTATCCAAATTGTTCATAACCCAATTTATAATCCAACGATAAGAAACTTTGTAATACTAGTTGCCTTATTACTTTTTTCAGTACAAAATTGTTATCAACTTGCATTTCTTGCTCGTGTTTCCTATTTCCGGTACTGACGTCATAACATTCCGATTTGAAAAGACACAATTTTTGACTACGGAGTCAACCATAGGCTCAGTTTTTTTTAAAAAAAAAAGGATGAATAAACGAACGACCTAAATATGTCTAAAACTCATTCAGTTTTGTATCCCTAAACATTTTTTGTTTAACACAACATGAATGATTTTTCTACGATATTCTTAACCCTCTTCTTTATGAAGAGATTTACTCTTAATGTCCTTGCTAGAGTCTCGTGTATTTTGTATAATATGAGTTTGAATACCCTAGATATTCCTTCTAACTCCAACTCAACAAAAGACCAAAAAGTCAGTATTCTTTTTATAAATAGTATGGTACATGCAACCTACTTTTAAATTTTGATAGCCTAAACGAACAACCCAGGTCTCAATTGTATTGACATCCCTGTTTTTTTTCTCAATTTAGAAAAAGTTTTCACTTACTGTTGGTGCTATATTTACTAGATATTTTTGTACCATTCTAAACTGTAAAACGATTTACCCAAATTGAGTACGTGACGCGATGGGATGGTGTCAAGACGAATAGCTAGTAAACGGCATGATATTTACCAGTCAAGATCAGCAATGGTGAAGTCACTGGTTGTTACCAAAAACAAACAGTCAGAAGAAGGCATCGCTCATGGAAAAACTATGCGCAAGAATAAGGTATTGCAATTGAGTCACATTGTTATGGCTGTTGGCTGATTGTGTTGCAAATGTTTGTTGAATATGATGGTCTCCATTAACTTGGTTTGTTTAGACTCCAGTTTGGTTTCTTTTTAACTTGTAACAGAAGGTTGATGTTGAGAGGGTCCTAGGTGGACACGAGACTCCTTCTGAATTGCGAGATATTGCTAGTATTCACCCTGGACTAAGTTTTCAACGGAAAGAAATTGGCGGCTCTCTTGGTTTTGGTAAACGTACATGCTCAGACGTCGGCAGCTCTCACCCTTCTGGTTGTGATGCCAAGGACAAGTTTTTTGTGCCACAACCTCTCACAAAGCTGTCCCCATTATCCACCACATCACAACACAGCTTATGGTTGGATTGCGGATCCGTTTCGGAGAGGGAGATTGATACTAATAAGAAGAAAATGGAGAAAGAGAAGCAATGGTTGGAAGTGTATCTAGCTGAAGGTTCTGAAAGGGTAAATGGTGAATTTTTCTTCACGAATTACTTGTCATTGTTCTATTGCCAAGACTTGCAAAGCCCAAGTAAAACATAAATTTGTGTTATTCTAGGAAAGAGGAACAGCAACTGCTAAAATTTCCACTAAAGTGACTGAGGCCTTCGACTGCACGCACAACAAAGCCACCGTTGTAACGAAGAAAAAGTAATTCTAGTTGGAAAGTCTAAAATGGAAAACGATGAAACAATCTTTATTCTCGTTAATGCTTACCGCTTGTTATTCTGTGCCAAGTTCCAGAAATCTTGTGAAAAATCTTCCGTTGTTTTTTGTTTGGTCAGAAATTGCAGAATCGTGCTGGAACAAAACTTCCCCCAAGTAAGAGCTTCTGATCACAGCGGTACACCAGGCAAGATAATTCAAGCCATGGACAAGAGCTTTGCGTGTTGTGCTTGCGGAAATAAGTTTACTTTTAATACAAATTTAAAACGACACATGCAATGTGTGCATGAGAAGCAAAAACCTCACAATTGTCCAGTTTGCAGCAACGCATTTACCCTGGCAGCTAACTTAAGAGATCTCACGAGACGGCATGCATGGGAGAAGCCATATAAATGTTGCATTTGCTAAATGAAATTTACCACCAAAAGAGAGTTAAGTGAACAAGATATGAGGCATCACACTGACAAATCTGCAAGAAATAATAAATGCAACTTGTGCGGTAAACGATTTCATACATAAATGGTCACAAGAGAAGGATGCACACTCACGGGACACATGTCTGCATATTTTGTGAGAAAGTGTACATTGAAAAAAGAGACTTGTAGAAGCATCTTCGCAGTCACAGGAAAAAATGCACTTTTGTAACATTTGTGGACGGGAATTTTCACATTATACAGGATTATCTGATCACATAAGAGATCATACTGGGGAAAGGCCTTATAAATGCCACGTATGTCAACACTCATATCGGAGCATGCGTTTCCTACAAAAACACTTGGCTCGTAGTTGTCAAAAAATAAAGTCCAAAGGACCAACACAACAATCCTAAAATCTGGTATAAAGTGTTGCAGTTTATCATGGGCTAAACGTAGGAGTTGATAAAGCATCCAGTTGAAGAGAATTGCCATTTTTGAGCGCAAAAGATATTGAGTGTTAAGTTTGTCGGAGGCTTAGTCGATGAAATTTTAACTCTGGAACTGCCGAGCATTTTCTGCTCCCCACAAGTTGGACATTAATTTTGAAAGTTTATTCTTGGAAGACAGATCTGTGATATTCCAACACATGACTCAACTCTGTGACTTAAGTCTGCGACTATACATCTGTGATAAAACAACGGAAGCCTTCAATTGGAAAAACAACCTACTGGGAGTTTTGTTACCAGACGCAATTAAATCTTGTCGTATATCGGCATAAGCTCTGAGCTTCCACCGATCTTAGCAGTTATGGTACGCCATCATGTTCCATCGTTAACCCGTCATTTGCTTTCTTGCGGATGCCTAATCTTCATAAACTAAATCTCGATGATAAACCACCCCCTGAAATTTTACCATATAATTACAGGTTAGGGAACGTAATACATTACAGGATAGGATTGAGCCCATTCCCTTGCGGTTCGGCAGCCACTATGCATTATTTTCCTTTTTTAACACTACCATTTTGATTACAGGTTTCTTAAGAAATGTCGCAGGAGGGACGCTGACGAATGCCGGAGTTCCATTGAAGTATAATCAGTGATGGTTATTGATTATTTTGGTAATTGTGATTCAGTAATAAATGCATGTTGAGATTTCAATACAACTTAAATAGAATCTGCCAAAAATAGGTTTTTAAGGTGCTAGGCAAATAGTTATTTGGCTGGTGTTTTGTAAATGGACTTTATACGATCTATTAAATACATTTTTCCGCCTGGTCGGACTTAAACAAACATTTTTCAGGGAACTTAATACTATCTTGCGAAACAAAATGCATTACGAAAGTAAATGCTTTAAACAAAATTAATAATTTTAATTGTACTTTCAAACCTACTCTGAACGACTACCCCTGTCCTCTATTCCGGTATCCTTTAAAAGAATGCGTCCAATAGAGCCTAAATTTGCAATTTGCAATGTTGCATTCCAATATTAGTTTTTAGAATAAATTAGGGATGACATTAAATTGATGCAAATAGGCCTGCATTTTCGAGTGCAGGTTTTACAGGATTATCAATACTATTTTAATTATGGTGTACGTTTGCGAAGATTCGCGGGTTAATTCTTATACAATTTACCAGCCGAACTAGAAGCAATGCCGAACAGAAATGCCTGTTTCCATGTAGTTGCGTATTTTTTATTAGTAGCCATTAGTCTATCGTATTCACTATTTAACAAGAGTAGGGTACTTGGAGGTATTCTGAATCAATAATAATAATGTCTTGTATCAAGCTGGTGTGCATGAAGGGATCAGGAAGTGAAATGAAAACTGTGAGTGATTGATTAGACGGTTAGGCTAAATTGGAGTGTAGTGTAGTAGGCACCTGTATGCCTGAGGCTTTGGTTAAAATTTAATTTTTGACGTTCCATATGATCCCTTGAGGTCGCCAAATTTGGTTAAATTATATATCAAATATGTCACTAACCGAAGTACCTGTGTGCCAAATTTGAGGCGAATCGGCTGAATCGTCGGCCCTGTAGTGATGACGGACAGGCAGACAAACATGCTAATCTCAATAGTCCTTTGAAATATCTGTCATCGGTGTAATAAATTTATCACTACTATTTACTCACATAATATAATTTATTAACTCAAAACTTAATAATAATAATAATAATTAAATCAAAATATACTGAAAACAAAATAGATTACTAACTCATAGTAAAATAAATAGGACAAACATAAACTTCAAGCGAATTTAATTTAGTATATTGACAGCCAGAAAGTTTTAAGAAATTTGTCAAAGAATTGCAAATTTAACAACGTAATTTTGTTTCCAAATTGATCCAATGTGCTGAAGTTGATGTATTCAGACGTCGAAGGCGTTTTCACAAAGATCCATTGCTGCTTTGGGGTCATCTGTGAATACTTGTAGGTAGGTGGGTGACTTGTCCAAGCCATTTCGCTTCCTACAATATTAATACACTATTTACTTGCTAGCTGCGGAATGTCATGCAACAATATAATTAGTTTTACACTTTCAAAAGATCAACCTACGTTTTCAAAACCTGAAGAGACTTCAATTTCAGTTTCTCTTCGGTTGGAAGATTTCTTGAAAAGAGGAAGAGTTTCACGGCCACGTCAACCTCATACCAGTCATTATTCTTGAGAGATAGAATTTCTTGCATGCGATTCTCCAGTTGGCTTATACCGTACTTGTACCCGGCGGAAAGCAACTCGAAACAAATGAGCGAATTGCTGTCAGCCTCCTTCGTTTCCCAGCAGTAGAGAAAATCAAGAAAAGCCCGAACACTGGCTTCACTCATGTCTGGCATCTCGACAGTGCTGGCTTGCGATCCTTGAACGTCAGTCTGGAACATGGCAGCCAAAACGGGGCTGTGTACTGAAAGAAATACTTTGTGGCAGTTGATGCCAACTCCATTTTTGGCGAATATGATCGCATCCGTACAAAGTTGGTCCAGTAACAGTTTTTTATTCATTCCGCAAATGTCTGTCATGGAATGTCTAATTTTGCTGTTGCCAGGAAACACCACCGAACCTGTGACACTCGCTGCCCCTCTTCCTTCATCAGAGCTCTGTTTCCATTCATCCACGCTGATGTTGCCGTTGACATGTAACTCACTTTTTCCCAGACCGTATGCACTAACACTTTTCGTATAGCACTTAAAACTTCTCTCTGTTTTGTGAAAATTTTCGTGACTCTTCAGATTGCTTTTATGTGTGAAATCCTTTTTACAAATTGCACAAGAATACGGTTTTTCTCCTGTATGGGACTGTAAATGAATTTCCAGTCGGGTTTTGGAATAACAACTTTTCAAGCAAAAAACACAATCGAATAATTTATTCACAAAATGTTGTTTCCTATGAACCCGCAAGCCAGAGAGACTCGAAAATCGCTTACCGCAAACGCTGCATTGCAACGGTTTATCACCAGCTGTGTGTTTTAAAAGATGGGTCCTGTGATCGCTTAACTGTATAAAACCTTTATCGCACAAGTGACACTTGTGGGGTTTTTCACCAGTGTGGAGTCGTTCATGTCTACTTAGAGCAGAACTGTGAGTAAATGCTTTTTGACAGAAGTTGCATTTGTACGTCCGTTCTCCAGTGTGCGTGTAAATATGCTGCTGAAGGTTACCTTTTTGTTTGAACTGCTTTCCACAGAGGTTACAACCGTGCAGCTTTATTTTGTGCTTTCCATCAATGCCGGGATTGTAGACGACTGGTAGATTTGTTGGAAATAATATTTTCCATATTTGTAGGCGGAATGAATTTTATCCGGGTTTTTGACGTAAATGCAAGCCACCAGCTGTGATCGCAAAATAAAAATAAATTTAAACCCCTATTTCAAAATTCACAGGCAAACTAAAAACACGGTCCTATCTCCACAGTATCACAGTTAGTAATGAATCCAATTCGGGCTAGTTTCTTTTTCCCTATTTGTTATCTTAAGATATATTTCAAAATATCAATTGCACATGCATGTTGCAATTGAAAATGTACACCTTCCCCAAACACTACTTCGTTATCATCATGCAGAGTAGCAGATAAGCTGTATCCAGAATATGAATACAATATTACAAACCCAACAAAATAGCAGCTAAACCTTTTCTTAGAAGTTGTGAGGTACTCAACATAGTGTGTGCACACGCATTGAGGTCCCTAAATGTTTTTAAATGAATATTTTACACATACAGAAATACTCGCACTGAAAACTGAATCGTGTGTTGGACTGGATGCTTTGGTTTTTCTTTGTTTCACATCAACCTATCCATTGTTGTTTGTACTTCATATTATTCTTCTAATGGTCGAAATCTTTCCCTGCTTGATAAGGTAGACTAAAAGATGTTTGTCTTTGTTTTTGCGTTGTTGTCACATAATTTACTCTTATGACTCATGACTGTATGACACTCAAATAAAAACCATGAGTCATGTCTCTCCTTTCAGTGTGTTGCAGTTTACAGGAGACTTTAATGTCTCGTTTCCATTTGTTTTGTATTTGGGGCTATCACAGGTTTTGTTCATGTGGCTGTAAACGTTTGCTCCGAATTAATATTTGCTGAATCGTGGCTTATGCTGCACTTCAACTTCCAACTGTATGCTTGTACTACAAATTACCAAATCACTACACCATGATCCCCAAGACAATACACAAAGGGAGAACAAGAATCCCTCCAAGTTGCTGCCAGGCAACATGTATGCATGGAAACAAGTTAGTCTTTGAAAACCTTTCCCATGGGCCGCACCAATTTAATTACCGTTAAACTCACTCAACTCAAGTCGGATATATGGATGGAAGCAATCCATCGGATACAATCCATTCCGGATACGTACTCACAACTGTTATCTTCCATAGGCTGCCTAACAGTTGGATGGGGGTTCAAATCCTCCTTGTGCTTTGAAATGGGTAATATCGTATCAAACTTTTCCCTAAAATTTGAAGTCTTAGTGTGAAATTACGGTTGAATGCAATTACAAAAATTATAAAATAGAAAATCGGTTACCTCTTTTTCAAGTATAATTCCCCATTTTTCATATTAAGAGTGTGAATTAAATATTTTAAGAGTGTTTATTCTTGGTATTTGTTTGAGACCTGTTGGCCTATAAAGCTTACAAATTTGAATTAAATTTCATACATTCTTAGTTATTGGCCGGAGTACAATTCCCGCAGGAGGTCGTGGGTGAGTAGCTTGACTCACTTCCGTCGCTTGTGGTGCTTTAAGCAAACCTGGGATCTACACCCAACCAGCTTGGATCCTGAACCACAGACCTACACGGCCTCCTCAATATTATTCATATTGCTTGTTATTTATTGTCATATATTGTGCCCATACCTTAGTTGGTACAGTTTTACTTTTATGACACCCAGTAATAAAACCAAGGGCATTAAAATGCAAAGGTGTGTTGGGATTTCAGAAGCGTATTATTCCCCATGCCCCGTCAAGCAAGCAGGTCTTCATTTAAAATAGACTCGCCGCGCCGGCATACTGCGCGATTCACGAAAAGTAAAATGTTAAAATGAAGCGAGTACACAAGACTTTAACGGTTGTGAATGCAAGCCACATTCTAGAAAAAATTGTATGTATTGTGTGAATTTCTCTTATTTTAAAACTGATTCGGGGAAACGGCGAAACCCTATTTACGCACGATTACATTCTTTTTCATAGTAATAAATAGTTATGTTTATAAAATACAGAAAAATAAACGAACCTTTAAATAAGTAAAATAGATCGGTACCGGCCCTTAGCCACCAAGGGCCCGTTAGCCACCGGGCCTTGAACCCACCAGCACCTATTGCTACCAAGGGTTCGAGTGGCCACGAGTCCTTATCGCCTCCCCATAATAATATACACACACATATTTATAGTATACACGTACCCCAGGGGGTTGACCCCAAACCCCTATCTTCCAACTCATAAGAGATATTGACCATATCTACCTATTGCAGAAAACAGAATTTCAAAATTGGTTCGTGTTCAAAAGTTATCGTGGGTACAGGCACACACACGGACATGAAGACGATCTGATTAACTACTAAGTTAAGATTT
>JAHZNB010005837.1:0-12681 GCA_027744295.1 Callyntrura guangdongensis
AACTACAACAGCACGGCTCTTCAACAATCGCAATATCTGTGGCGAAATACAAGTCTGCAAATCCTGGTAAATAGGTTGGATCCTCGTGGAAGTCGAGAAATTGCAGTTGTCGTTCTTTGTCCAAATCATAAAAATCGGATGTACCGGAGAGAATGCGGGTATAAGATATTGATTTTACAGAAAGTTTGTCTAGTAAGTTCGACAAAATATGAAGAAAAAAGCAAGAAATACGAGTAAAACTGGTTAGATATTTTCTTACTTTCACTGCTGTATAAGTGAGCGTGTGTACATTATTTTATCAATTCATTAAGATTTAGCGTGTTTCTTACACACCCAAAAATCGAACCTTTGGAATAGCGTGTTTTCGGACATCTCCAGATTCAACACGTAGAAAACTACCAGAGTGGAAGCTGTTGACTCGTGAACCTGGTGGGTCAGTTGCTTTTGTAAAAAAGAATGCCGGAATCCCCAAAAATTTTAACCCAGAATCATTAGGGACATCTAATGATGACCTTTTCAAAGCAGTATCCTCTCTCCGCGGGATGGCTGTATTTTTCATAATGGATTTACGCGGTATCGTAATCTCATTTTCCTCTGACATTATTCTACTTTAAGAGAAAGAATTTTTTTCTTCAGAAAGTACTGTTCAATTTGCAACGGGGGCCAAGGTCCAGAATTAAATGGATTTCTTAGATTTACATATCTCATATAATGCCAGTACTCAGGGTCAAGTCAGGGCTGTTGAATATCATTGATGTCAATAGTGTTAGAAAAACGATAGATTAATGTCAATGACGTTCCATAGTAAAATGGTATGGTAAACACTATTGCATTTTATGTAATAATTTTTGTAATTTTTTCAAACTAATTCGTCGTTTGTTACACTATTTTTTTCGTGAAATGTGCCTGAATAAATATCAATACATTTTTTAACTATTCGTTGGTTACAAATTACAAACAGAAATAATCTCCTGCCAACTGGCCAACTTCTCTTAACAGATTTTTCGGTAGTTTTGTTCTTGTTCTATATAACCCAAGGATGTTATATATTATTTAGTAAGTCTGATTAAAAATTGATTGCATTCATGACGTGAAGAGAAGAGTCTACAAAAAATAGCTTAACAAATTTATTAGCAGTGGAAATCAATAATGGGCTCCCCGCCCACGGCCAGGCACGCACAGCAGAGTCATTTCTGCTAAAACCTATAATTTTGCCCTTTCATAGTGGTGCCATTAGTCATGCACCCACGCACATCAAATTCTCCAAACAGCTTAATCCCAGTTGTTTCTTTGCGAAAAAAGACCAGGTGTTGTAGCACACTGTACCAAACACAACAATAACCTGTTGTTACACTTTCTTCTCCCGGAAGAGTTTTTAATAATGTACCCCAAAAACTTCAAGTCTTATTTCATTTTCTTCTCCACATTTTCTCAGCAAGATTTGCTCCAAGTTTTATTTTGGGTCACGCTATTTCCAAATGCCCGTCTGTAAATTTCATGCTTGCATAGACTTTTTCAACTTTGAATCACAAATAATGTTATTTTAAAAGCTGATACTCTGCTCCATCAGTCGCATAAATAACTAAATTTTCCCCAGGAAAGAGCTGCCTGAGGCCTGGGGTACTTTAATGCTAATTCTCTAGTCAAAGTGCCCCAAATTCTTTTTATTACCCCCTGCATCGCCTGCATCCCATCATGCAAATGAAATTAACTTTATGACAGTTCTCTCCACTTTTCTTGTTTGAAAACAAGATTTACCACCTCAGCTACGGTTCCACTATTAAACATAATAGCATCATACCTGTAATTACACTTCTGCTGTTATTCTATTGCTGTGACCTACCAAAACTCGAAATAATATGAAAGTAAAACAAAAACAAACAGTGGTGAACAAAATTGTCTGCTAGGCTATACTTGCGAGGTACATACGTACTTTGTCGTCGTAAGCGCAAGCGGCCCGCTGTTTTAACATCTAGAGATTACGCTGCTGCATTTCGTGATATAGACAAAACAAAAACTTTAGTCAGGAAATAAGAAAAGTTTTCATGGAATATACGCAGTACTAGTTATTAGTATTGGCGAATGCACAACAGGAGGAGTTTCCAGCCTTTGAAAATTTGAAACATAAGTCAAGTAATGTGATGCATTACTATATAGCCAAAGTGCTCAAATAATAACAGGAACCAACAAACTGTGCACAAAATGTGTACTCATATACTACTACATGTACTTCTCATAGCCGTGTCGAACAGCAGTTAATCTATAACAGGGGTAGTTAAGTTGCTGCAGCACAGCAATTCACTTGTATTATAACAAAGTAAGCAGTATCCAAAATTAGAATCGGAAATCTTGATCTGATAAAACACTCGCTAGCAATAACAACGGCAGCGACAAACATACCATTTTTTGGGTTCACGATCTGCATTAGAAATGAGAGACCGGGGCCAAAAAACGTCGTTCGCAGTTCGCATTTCGTCGTTGTTGCATAGGCATGACACGAGTCTAGCTAGGTTCAGTGTGTTGCTTTTCCAATTTACTTTTTCGGTTAAATACATATCTACCTACCTTCCTTTCTAACAAGGTACCCGCATCACGATAAAAAGCATACGGATATATGCTATTTATCCCACTGGCTTGGTGGCTGCTGAAGAGTGAGTATATGGGAAATTCGGTTTTTTTTAGTTTTTACGCAGTGCTGGTGATGGTGCGACGAAATAGGGAGAAATAGGAGGACACATAAGTTGAAGTTGGTGTTTTGAAAATATTTCTTTTTGTATTTTTCAAAATAATAGAAAGAAATCCATGTGATTATTATGCGAAGTTTTATTTAAAAGTTTACTACTAGTGAGGAATTTGGGAGACATGCGGTCCAATAGAAGCAGTTATGACAAGAAACATTTAAATAATAGGGAAATGTTTAAATGGGGAATGGTTTTATTGTACGTAGTTCAAAATGGTGTAGTAGCACAACGCAATTCCTTATCGGGGGATGGTGACAATGGCCCATCAAATTACAAGGATGCGCTACTTATTTATCCCACTGGAGTAAGAAAATATATTTTTGGCATTTTGGAGTGGGGTATTGTGAGACTGCTAAAATGCTGGAAACAATAAATTTGTTTTTATTGTTCTCAGATCCGGAGTGAACGAGATGTGCCAGTGTGTCCAAGCTTGGCTGTAGTGGACGACGATGGAGACAATAAAGACGTGGGACCCTCGTTTTCACCCGGGCTATCTAACTACTCTCCCGGTTCCGGAGGAAATGATGCAAATAAGTTACAGCAGCCGTCGTCTACAAAAAATCCGGCGGACTCTGCGAAGAAATCTGAGGGAATGTCAAGAACGCTATCAGCTTGCAACTTTATTCATAAGCGATATTTTTATCCACCGATGATTGAAAGATTGTGCAGATGCCCGGACCGAACGGAGTGTCCAATGGAGTGGAGTCCACCCCCGCTATACAAGGATGTTCTACGTCCACACAATAAAGAGGATGGCGGCAAGTCCCCGGTTCGCACAACACCTAGTACAAAATACGCATATACGATGGATCCTCTTACTGTAATGATAAGCAGTAGGTCTCAGTTAAAAGTGAGCTTAAGTGGATACTATTTTGCTTTAGTTACTATTTAAAAAAGGTAGTATGTCAATAACATTCGTATATATAATGACTGTATAGTTTTGTACGGAAGTCGCTGCAAATTTACCCACTTGCGAGAAGCAGCCCAAATCGGGGAAAGACTCTGCCGCCGACGACTTTCCTTCCATGGTTAAGACCATTCGTAAAACTTTCTTGGCTCCTGAGCTTCCCAGTGTATCCATAAACTGTTATTGTAATCCACTGTATCGAGGTTGGACATTTTTATCTAAGAAAGTACCGCCAGAACACAGTAATAGTACGGCCGCTGCGGAATCCAGTTACTTTTATCGTTGTGACAAGGTACCAATTACACGAGAGAAACATTCTTGTGGTTCTCAACTACCTAGGGAAAACACTTAACTATAATTGACTCCTTTTTCAGCTTCCAAAGTGTAAATCAGATCAGCAATGTGGAACAATCAGAACTGACTTTCATTTCAGCTTTTATCATTGCACCTGTCCGAGAAATCATTTATGCCTGCCAAAAAGATATCCTCCCTTGAGTCCTGAAGACGTGATTGATGGCGCAGAAGAAGCCCTGTACAGCGGACAGGTAGCTCCAGCATTTTGTACTCCAGAGTAGAGCACTAAACAAATGACGAGTCGCAAAATATATTTAAATAATATCGCCACGCAAAGTCAAAAGGTGGAAATGTTGAATTGGAGCTTAAACGACTGAAGATCGAGAGACGAAGAATACTTAGAAAAATGGTTTTTTCGAGTTTCGAATGACTTTTACAATAGTATTTTCTAAAATAATTCATTTTAGTTACGTAAACTTTAGAACGTCCCATTTTGCATTTTAAAATTGGTAGTTTAATAAAATACAATATCAATATATTATGTACATAACATTATTATATGGTTTCATTATATACGCAAAATAAAACTTTTTGACACGCGTGCAAAGCACGATGAATTGTGGATAATAACAGGTATAATAAACCATTTATTTTTAAATAGGTATATTTGGTGAGAAACTTAGATAATAATAATAATAATATAATAATAATAATCATTTGATACGTTAAAAGTTTCAAATAATGTTATTGTTCTACCAGTTAAATTAATATTAATCAGTCTTACGTAAGACAACTTCGCACCATGTAAATATAATACGAGATTGACGTGTGAGTAAATGACTTATCAAACAAAACCACTAAAATCTAGAGATAATATAATAATGTTGGAATCAAAATATTACCGTGCACAATAAGACAAAACTAGTAACAAAAAATGCTATGAACAGTACTAAAACGTTGAAAACAACTATTCATTTGTGATATTGCCTTTTACTATTTCGTCTTATACAGACAATTTGTTATCGATCTTTCTATTTTATTTGCATGTTGACATCTTTTATGTATTTAGTAGTTAGACTTATTTAATAGTACTACTAGTTATTCAACAATAATTTTTATGCATTAAATCACAATTTATTTCTAACGGTCAAATATTTTCGGCATGAGAGCTTTAAGACCCTTATTTTTACGTTTCTTTCCACTACCATTACTTCCTTGACTTTGACTATCACCGTGACCATTTACTATATTATGCGATCCAGTCTTTGCGCTATTACTGCTAGTAGAACTGCTATCCAACGAGGTTAATGAACCGGATCGTTTCATTCCACCACTTCCACTACTGCTACTGGTGACTCTCGAAGTGATCCCTCCAAGACCAGGAGATGCTAACAAGGCAAAGCGACTTGACGTAGAAACACCGGAATTTAAGGTAAAATTGGTTGAGGTAGAGGAAAGCATTTGGAAAGGAGAATCCACCTGAGTGGAAAGGAGGTTTGTGGTAGTACCGGGAATAGGAAAGCTTCCATTGTTCCCGTTTGTAGAGATTGGAGGCGATGGTGTTCGTGCAACAGAACTTATTTTAATCGAAGGCTCCTCACGTTTTATAGAAATTTGAGGATTGACGTTTTCCTTATAGGCATACGACGATGAGGACATCATGTCGTAAGCCGAGGCGGATGGGGGAATCTGGGGGTAGTTGAATTTAAATTCACCGTCATCACTACCTCTAGTACAGTGTATTGGGGCAGAAGCTGGCCCAGATAATTTAACATTTACCGGTTTCAAGTCAGGCAGCTTCTTTTTCTTCTTCTTGATTTTTTTCGACTTATCAATAGAGTTAAGACTACAGCCACCCAAACCTATATCAGAGTTTAACCGTTTACGACTTATTAAATTATGTTGTGGGGTTCCACTTCTTGAGGAAGATGGAGGCGTAATGCCAGCAAGGGTGGTCGGCCTGACCGCCACGGTCGTACCAGAATCTGAGGGGGTCGGTGCCACTCTTTGCATTTGCAATTCAAACTGTCTAAAACGTTTTCTAACGTAAAAACAAACACTGACAATGCCCACAAATTGCAATAAGCAAAGTAAAATTAGTACACTTCTTTGTAACTGAACATTAAACAAACGTTCTCGTATCTCGTCTGTGTTTCTACGAAGACTTCGTAACTCGAATCGGTACAAGTCCTCCAGAATCTTTAAATTTACTCTGCTCTCATTTTTAAAAGTCTTCGTCTCTTCATTGATGTGATAATTCTCCTCGTTTTGTTTTTTAAAGCGACGAGATAGCTCTTCCAGATAAGAAGCCGTCATAGACTGGTTTCGTTCCAAAGTTTTGATACGATTAGATAAACGAACAAAAACGGATTCTTTTTGCTGCTGTTGTTGCTGCTGTTGTTGGCCCACAGCAATGGGAAGTTGTTGGGTGTTTCCTTGAGGGGGCGAACTGGGAAGAACTTCTTCAATGTTTGCCGATGGTGGAGTTTGTGATGTAGGAATCAGTGGTACAGTGTCTTGTTTTACATCACCTGCTTGAAGAGATTCTGAGGCTTCTCCGGATTTTACAGTCGGTGGATCAGCTTCGGTTTTAACTTTCTGACCATTTCCAGTATTTTGAGGGACTTCCTGTTTATCTACTTGGCCAGTATCCTGGTCCTGAACATTCTTTTCTGTGGGGACTGCGTAATTTTACAACAAACAGGTAGACCTTCAGAGCTATCTTTACAATAAAAATAAAATATGTATCTTCGTGCCAACATACCTTGTTCAGGAATATCCTCCGTAGACGTTACAACTTTGACAGGTGGCGAGCGCACTGTTTCGTTGATAATTCCTTCCTCGGGCACAAATTCATCGGAAGTTTCAGATCCATTCGCCACAAGCTGAGAGTTACACACGTCCTTTGACATTGGTCTATGGTAATTACAAAGAGCGTGAAGGACACTGGGACCTCCAAAAATACTAGCATAAAAACCTTCTGGCTGCCAAGGAAGTCCTATACTGTGTTTGCTAAATAATGCGTGACAATAGTCCCAACCACACCACGGGGAATTTTTACTTAGGAATGGGAGTAAATTGGAAAAGTTACAAGAGAGCAAGGATAACACATGCTCCCGAAGTTGTATCTCATAATCTGGCAGACATTGGAGTAGTGATCGGCATTTGGACTGGGAAACATCATTGGTGGAATGGTGAGTTGCTACTTTGGTATTATCTATAAAAAGCAAGAATTAAGGCCATAATAAAAAGATGAAAGCACATGTAAAATATTTTTCCACATAGTTTTTTATATACTAGAGCATTTACTGGTTCACACTGGTTTCATTTTTATTTTTAGTATCTTTCTTACCGGATTTCACTACAACTTGGGCCACTTTTCTCACAATATTTATCACGGCGTCTTTTGCTGTTCCAAATACACTTTTGTCTGCTGCTTTTGCATCTTTTGTTTGATGTTGATCAATTATCACAGGTTCCTCGTACAAAGCACTTTCTTCTTTATCGGCAGTATCGATATCCCCAGGGTGGATATTTTCACTTTCCAATACTTCGTATCTGTGAGAGAAAAATTACAACCCTCTAAATAAGATAACCCTCAATTAAGATAAACCTCACGTTTCAAATACACAGTTTTAGGAATTGTGGGAGTACTTACTCGCTAATTCCGTTCACCCTTACTAAACTTAGGGGACAAAAATGTTCCTCTCCATATTTTCACTTTCCAATACTTCGTATCTGTGAGAGAAAAATTACAACCCTCTAAATAAGATAACCCTCAATTAAGATAAACCTCACGTTTCAAATACACATTTTTAGGAATTGTGGGAGTACTTACTCGCTAATTCCGTTCACCCTTACTAAACTTAGGGGACAAAAATGTTCCTCTCCATAATGTGACAAAATGTTGACCTTCAGGAACTTTCCAAACGTAGAAGCGTTAGTGGCTGGAAAATTTATGGAATGGATAGCTCTAACGTCCGGCAATGTAAAAGGGCCAAGTTTGCTCCAGTCCCGGGTAGGATAACGGTCACTAATCCCAATTTCAACAGCTTTTGGCGATGATGAGAACAATTCTAAATTTCCCAATGACACCTTTTCAATTTTTAGAGGCTCACATAACTCGACAATAAACCATATGGGAATACCGCATCTGAAACCTTTCAGAATTAAACATGAATTGCAGCTGACTTATTAAGCATGTATTCATCGTGACTGGAACTGAGAACTCCATTTGCATTTTGTGACTCTGGATTCGACTGGATAACCTTTGCTCCACAGTCCGGAGAAGCGAAATTTTTAGACATGCTTTCTTTCCTCGCTTTTGCCACTGCAGCTTCACTGTCTGTTAAAGTACTTTTATTTTGCTGAGAACTTCCAGAATTGGGTGTTCTATGTCCATTCTGTCCGTTTGTGTGTCCAGTCCCTGCGATTCCATTGGCAATGTTAGACTCGTGTAGCTTCTGTTGCTGTATTTGAGTCCATTCCATAAACGAAGGAATGGGCTCATCCTCCTTATGCGGTATTGGTGTCGGAGTAGGTACGGGACTACTAGACAATGGTGGTTCTACTTTTGTAGGAATGGAATGACTTTCATTATCTCCTCTATCCACTACATCATTTTGGGAGGAAAGATTGGTTGGAATTACTAAATGCAAATTTTCTGCCTCAACCGAGCTATTGTCCTCAATGCTGGTTTGTTCCAGATCATCTTCACTAGATGAATCCTTATGTAATCCACTGAGAAGATCATTTTTCTCGTCACCATTTATTACACCAGCAGGAGCGTTTTGAACAACATTAGTTTTTTCACTAACATGAGACCCAACGGATGGAATACCATGAGTGTCGAGCTGGTTAATTTGTTTCTCACTCGACAACGACGAACTTTTTAAATGCGACACAGGAATATCACTTCCCTCTGATTCTGCTATCACCTTTGCGACCGTTGCGGTGTGTACCACACCGTCTAAGTCCGGTAAACTAACTACTGTTGCTTCACCCCCAACTATGCTGTCAGACTTTTTATCATTGTCATTTTGAGATCCTGTTCCTACTGCCTCGTCAGATTGGGCAGGAGGTTCTTCCTTTGAATTCGATACTACCTCAGTAGGAACGGGAATGAACTCTTCGCTGGCTAAACTTAACGGGCCTGCGTGTAGCAACATAAAAATATGGTGATGGCTTTGATGACACCAGAAAACTCTGTGAGAAAAAATTATTACATTGACATTATGTTAATAAACGGGCGACAAAACATTTTAATTTATAACTTGAAACCTCGCACTTACAATACTAAACTTAAAATTGCTAGAAGTTTCATGATCATGCTGATCGGTCACCCAGAGGGGAATTTTCAGCGCCTTATGAGAGTAAATCCTTGTCTTAGAAGAGGTTGTTTTTGTAATGTTGCCTTGAACAGAATTTTCAAATCGATTCGACGAAGTATTTCCTGGCTTGTTAATGTACATGGTAAAAAATTAAGGAGACGTTTGTTTAAAGGTTCTCCAGAATATCCCCAAGAGCTACCAAAGCCAGGTTAATACCTTCATTCTTTTGTATTCAGATTCAGGTCGCGTTCCAAAATTTCTGTAATTTAAAATAAACATCAAATAACATGGAAAATTAATTAAACCATTTAAAACAACAAACATTTTCAAACCCTTTTGATTATGAATGAATCACACGCACTGACTAAACAGAGTACACTTGGTGCTTGTAAGTAACTTGTAACACAAAGCTCATGAACTTCTAATGGTTGGTGACTAGTATAGTAACAATTACAATGACAAGCCGTTGCCACATAAAAAGTAAAAACCGAACGTTCAACAAAACAACTCTTCTATTGTGTGGTATACCAAACTTTTCGAACACGCATACCAATTCCAAAAACAATCCTTCGNGACAAAACAACTCTTCTATTGTGTGGTATACCAAACTTTTCGAACACGCATACCAATTCCAAAAACAATCCTTCGCACTAACTACTCCCCTAGTCCTAGACACTCAAGTGGAAAATACAGTCCGTCAGCTCGTCGTCTTCATTCATATGCTGCTGATAATGGAAAAACAAGTTTAACCGGCACCGGGAAGCCCGATCGATACCCTATATTGCATACAAGCAAATTACAAATGATAAAATACACCTACTGCCAAATAATTTTCCACGAAACCATGAGCCACTTTAGACTGTACGGGCTCCTTTGGAAAACTAAACCGAGGAAGTAAAATTCTTCACATTTTAACTGATTTAAAATATACGTTACAACTCAACGGGAGCACTGCACTTGGCAGTTACTCAAAAATCAGCATAAATCTGTTCCCATATAACGCGTTATAGTAATGATCGCCACAGCCACACAGATCACAATTGCACAATCATATTCTGAATATAAACACAGGTGCACAGTCAAAGCAGCATGACAGCATTTTTTACGTTGTGAATTTACAACCTCGCAGCGAAGACAGATGACAAATATGTATTAAATAATAGCTTTGGCTCTGGCAACACTTTGGGTGGCACTGGCACTACTGTTTCCGCGTTATTTGGAACATACTGATGATTATAATACCTCGCTTTAACGGACATTTACAACTTGCAACGTTTCTGAATGCGTGTTATTGACTCGACTCGAGCCTTTACAAGACTACAATATCAAGATATGTTACAAAGATAAAATCTTTTAAAAACATCTAACCCCACACGTCAATTTATTAGTATCTATCTGGAGGAGGACATTAAAGGAGGCTACTGCAATATTCTAAAGCAACTGTAGAGAATGATTTCAAATCGGGTTTCCTTATTGCAATAATTAAAAGGTTTTCCTTTCCAATCCTCATTATCACATTTCTGCCTTACAACAGCTAGAGATCAAATTATATGCACATTCCAAATTTTGATCGCCCTTATCTATCCTTACTTGCTTTTTCCTTTACAGATTATTTGAAGTCAACATTCTCATTATTGTCGTCAATGAATCATCGTCAATCGTTCATTACGAGCTTTGTTATCTTTGCAGTGCAGCGTCTGCACAAACCAAACTGCTCAACCACCTCAAAATCTGGTATCTGCTCCTATTCCCTATTCCCCTAATTATATCGTAAACTCTAAATGGTTTCTAAACAATTCAAGGCCATAGCGGTACGATTGACGATAATAAAATGAAGCTATTAATTTTTTTGTTAGCCAATCTCAGAAGACAATAAAGTTTTTAGACACTTTGCCAATAGTTTGTATTTCCCCTTCGCCTCCACAAATTAGCCTAAATAAAATCACTCACCACATTCACCACCATCAACCAGTTTCACTTCTGCGTCTTTACTTTTACAAACGTTTTCATTTTTACATCATTATTACACCCACATAACTAAAATGAGGTATGGATCCCACATTAAATAAATATTAAAAGACGAAAACCACCTCGAGTTCATACCTTTTAAATTGACACTTATTAATCGTCAGTTATTCCGTCTAATGGTTTTCCTCATTCGTGCCTCATTAGATATTGTCCAGCCAGATTTTTCCTTTTGGCGAGCTCACAATTAAACTATCCTGCGTATCCGCAGCGTAAAATGAATGGTAACAACCAAATTTAATTTTTCTCTGTATACTTTATTCAATTTAGGCAATAATCCTCCTCCTTGTGAAAATAGTAGCAGCAAGGCACTAGCACAAGCAAAAATCTTGTCTTGTTCCCAATTTTCCACAAGTAACAGAACAATCACTTTAAAAGATCACTGAGCTCTTTTCTGACTGGCATATAAAAATGAGAGTAGCAAATTCTGTCTTCTTCAAGATTTTTTGACTTTTACCAAAAAATTGAAAGCCTCATGCTGCTGACAAGGTTAATGATATTAACATAAAACGGTAGAATCTCTAGCATTTCGTCAATATATTATGTGTATCTCGCTATCTCTATACATTTATCCATAAGTTATTCTACATTTTCACAATAGCAAATTTGAAATTGAATGCCTCTTTCAGACAATCTCCGACTATAAAACGAGCGTGTTTCTACTAGCGTACACTGTTTACTTTTAATTTGCTAGCAATGTGTGTACACAATATATATTTTTCATTATCAAAAGTAGACGTGTATTTGAGAAGAAAAAACATATGAAAGGATTACCTGGGAACGGAACAGTCGTAAAAATAGGCGCTTGCTCTAACGGAGCACTACTACACATATTACAACTTTACAACTCTCTGTACTCTGTAGTAGAGTGCATTGAGTTATACCTAAATGCATGCAGAGTTTTATTGTTATATTTTATACTGACGTGGACAAGAAAAAAACATTCTTCTTCCTGCTGTGCTGCTATTACTACTTTACTATTACTACTACAACTTTACTTTCGTTTCATTTTTTTAGTTGTAGGAATGTACTGCAGGTATGCGTTGCGTATCCACATAATAAAAAGAGATTCTAGTCTAGTCTAGGTAATACAATGTTATTGGGAATGAAATGACGTGAGATAAGAAAGAGAGCTCTGCTACTGCTTTGCTGATTATTCAGAAAAAAATCTCAACTTGTAGTAAGTACAACCACGATTCGATTGTGTCGTGGGGAGCCTACACACATTATTATGAATCATACAGGAGGGCTCAAATACAAAATCATCTGCAAGTCAAAAAGGGTCTTTTTATATGGAAAAGTACGTGGTGAGCTGTTTCAATGGAAAGTCATAGTCGGTTAGAATGGCAATATACAAACTATCCTACTGGCAATGTTGACTACC
>JAHZNB010005838.1:0-14540 GCA_027744295.1 Callyntrura guangdongensis
TTCCTTTGCTTTGAAAGGGTATGTAGGCGGATAGGAGTAGAAAGGCGGACAAGTCAACACAAGATATTTTTTTTTTAGTTTTCTCCACATCCCACATAGTTTCCAATTTTGTTGCACATACCTACACACACTACCACACGTTCACATTTACCCCGTCAACTAAACTAGTAAACTACAGCAAAATCCAACGAGAAAGACTTTTTCTATTACATACAGAAAAAAACTGCAAAAATAGGGTAGGTCTACCAAACACACGAAAAAAGTAATGAATTCAGTGCAGTGTACCAAACAGCTGTAGTAATATGGTCTCCATTTGATTACCAGTTTATGCAAGTCCCTGTTTGTTGGCTATTTCCCATATTATTCTTCCCTATAATCACTATTTGAACAACATATACGTCTTATATCAATAGGTACACACTTATGTAAAGGGTACGCGCTATTAGTGTGAAATAAATTGGGTTTCCACCACCTTTCGCACCATCAAATTTCCAATTTAAAACGTACGGCGACTCCAAAAAGATGCGTACCACTTTCTTCCCCCATTTTACCATACACTTTTCCTTATAGATATAAAGCTCACCGTGCCTCCCACTCACATCCTACTTCACCACCACCACCACTACTGATGCATGCACTATCACTTTGATCGGGTTTTTACTTCCCCCGAATAGAAAACCAAGTTTACTGCGTGTTCAAGTCATTTTAAGTTTGCATTCCATCTATTCAGTGGATCGGACACAGAGATAGCAGCTACATGAGTATATATATAGCCAAGATAGAGATAACTTTGCATATTCTTCTGTAGTATATCCACCTCTACGTTGGCTTTCTTCAAGTATGAATTCCATTTCCCCAAAACTTTTATTTTGGTTGAGCATATAAAAAATTGAAAGGTAAACTGGTATGTAACAACAGAAAGAACAACAGCAGCAATTTTTTTACCCCTTTCAGTTTTCCACCTTTTCTTCTTGTTTTCTTCAAGATTACTGTAACTACGTACCTGAGTTTGCTGCTTAAGATTCCGCTTTTCTATCTACAAGACGACCTATTCTTGTATTTATTTCCAATAATGATATAAACTGTAGCTGTGGAAACTGGGATAAAATGGTGGAATAAGGATATAATAAAGCAAGAAGTACCTTTTCCTGTATTCTTACTTCTTATCTTTTATTTCTGAACGGCTTATCATCTTTTCTCCATCACTCTGTCACTCACCAACAAAATAACTACCTGTATTTATATAGGTAGTAGGAATGTACTTATACATAGGTACTTGGCCAATACAAATATAACCAGTTTCTTCCTTGCCCTCTCGCAATTTATATTCAAGAAGTGGGATTCTAGAGAGAAAAAGTGAAAATGTAGAAGAAAGGAAAATAGGGAAAGTCGAAACTTTTTGCATAGAAATTTTCGGGTTATTTTTTCTCCATGATAAGAGGGGGAAAGAAGAAAAAAGGAAGAGAGCTCTTGTAAACTTTTTTCGGTTCACTTTTATATCCGCTGTTCACCTTGTCTGGAATTCTTCCTGGAATGCCATGAAATGTGACTGGCGATAATGGGGATGATGCTAAGAAAATAAGCAGGTTCTGAAAAAAAATAACTTGTATGATGATGATTTTCAAGGATCCTAGCAGAGGTGTATATGCATATATTGTTTTTAGCCTAATCGCAAAAGGCACCATGGCATCTTTATCTCGACATCTAATGAACAACAGTACCCCAATGAGTCATTGGCAATGGCAATGACAAAACTACTGCAGGGAGGTGACAACAACGAAAATTTGCATACGACTAATTTTGTTCATTTCACTTCACATGTTTTACTATTTTACTTAATTGAAGTACCTCTCGACTTCATTGCAGAATAGTCTTTAGTGAAAGATTCATACGTAGATTCAATACAGGCAAGTTAAGTTAACATATAAAAGCATAAAATGTTAATGTATAATTACAAGCTTAGACTTACAAATATTATTGAATAACACAATAAATAAATGAATGTAGTTTATTGTCTGTCAATATTTTAATTGCTTCATCATGCCAAATCCCATGTGGCAATTTAATCGATTAAATAGAGTGTATTTTTGATGTTCATATAACCATGTCTTCTTCTTACGCATACAATTTAAAAGGACAAAGATGACGTAAGGAAAAGAACTAAAACAAGTATTGATTTCGAGTTTTTGTAAAGCTACTTTACTGCCAATGCACTATACCTGTTGTTGATAATAAACAGCTTTCAATTTTTCGCTCTCCTGTAATTTATGAACCATTCCGATCCCACTTCTATTTTTGTTGTATCTTATCTTCAGTGAATTACGAAAATGATAATCTAATATAATAATTTTCTCAACTACATAAATTATATTTTTAAACGGCGTGAAACTCTAAAAACCTTAAAAAGTAAAAAAAAACGGTTGATATACTAGTAATAGATTTATTGAAACAATGGATTTCTGGATTTCTTTGTCATTAAACATGTAACGTAGTCTCCTTGTGCATTACGCACTGTTAGATACTCTCAATAAAATGAAAGCTCTCTCACGACGAATTCAGGTTCGCCAGAGTTCCGGATTACACTTCCAACTGGGAGATGAGAAATAGGATAGTTTATAAAAAAAGCGAAACACTTAAAAAAGTTTACATTCGCTCAATTTTCAAATTTTTCCTTTTCTGTCTTCTCTGCTCGTTCTTGTGTGTGACACACACTTTTTATTAAAGGGATGTAAAACACCACCAAATGACTGTGTAGTAATATGTACGTCTCTCTTTACGTGCTATCAACCATACATATGATGATATTGATAACATGCTACACACAGCTTGTTTTTTATATCAAAGTTACCAACTCTACCATTGTATCATAGTAAAAAGCGCATAATATGAGTGCCTTAAAAGAGATAGTATGTCACACCGGGGCTGCATTTTTCTCGAACATGGGCGCAACATCCCTTGCGAGCTATATAGTATTAGTAAAAGTAATTTTGGTCATAAAGGAGACATACGGTTTTACTTTCGTCCGTCCATCGGTTGTCTCGTTAGCTGGGTTGATGGAAAAGGATGAGCAAGGTTACCACTTACCACTGTCCCGTCTTTTGTCTCTTGTCGGTTGCCAAAACTATGTGTGCACGTACGACGACATTTCTGGAGAACATGTATGAGTATCCGTACATGCATCTCATTAACATTATCCCTTTTTGTCATCTTTGCCTCGTTTCTTCCTGATAGCGCTCTCATTTTCCTCGTTTTTACAAAAACCGAGGAGAAGGAAACAGCTTTTGGGCTGTCATCGTGGTCTGGGTGGTTAGTTGACCAAAGTTTAAGTACGTTGGTAGAAAGAAAGTCTGTTCGTATGCAAGGGATGGTGACGATAAGGTAAAGTGCTCTCCACAGGGTCATTAATGACGAAAGCACGGTGAAAGGAAAAATGAATGGGTTTTTGCTTCGCTATTCTCCATTGTCATCCTCGTCGACAAGTGTGTCTTGTCTCTTTTTCACCGTTGTTCATTCCACTTTTATCTTTTTAAGTAATCTCTCTTTCTCTTCATTTCGGCAAAAAGGTCTTGTCAAGTGGCTCTTTTGTGAGGAAATCTTGACTAAAAAAGTGGCTGTTTGTGTTGTCAGTTAAAAAGCTGAAAGTCAACGAGAAGCACTACTTGGAAGGGTTGGATGCGTGTTTTCCTTTCTCTTGGTATTAGATATGGGCACACTGTTGCGTTTTGTTCTTTTAGAAAGTAAAGGCTAATTAACGAGACAAACAAGTACACAACAGCGACAGTGAAAGGGCACCGTTCGGGTTGCTTTGTATAACAGGTTGACTGACACCATAATATAATTAGTACCAAGAAATTTGGATTACAAAATGATGAGAGCAATGTGATGTGAACATATAATCTTTTAACAGTTTATTTAAAATTGCATTAAAAATACACTACAACAAGTTGATGCTATGATCAATATGTCACCACGATACGATCACGATATACAGCGTCTTATGATGAAGATGAAGGGAAAGGGGGAATCATGAAACTGTCACAATCTTTCAAAAGTTGTTGTACGGAAACCAAAGCTATTTACCATACGCTAACATAAATTTAAATACATTTTTTAAATACAAAATTGACATAATTTATAAAGAAAATTTTGAACTGCCAAGGACGTAACTAAATTTATAATGTAAAAAACTGCACATTTAGACGACACTAAAGATTTATAAAATTTTTCATCGTGTAGCAAGTTAAATAAATGTATAATGTAGTGGACAAAAAACACAAACGGAAGTTTTTAAAATTGAATGTTTGTATATGTGTGAATTTTAACATAAACCTCAGTGCCCATTACGATAAGCCTTTGTCTGTAAAACCCAAGTCATAACAACAAGTCATTACTTCACTTATGTATTACTCCTACCAAATAATATATAACTAAAATGCGTAGCTTTATCGTTGTTCCAAGTTCAAACTAAAAGTTTTAGCACAAATTTACACAAGGAACATTTTCAAATGCTGATATACTGTACAGTAGAGGTAGAGATTGCACGTTACACAGTATAATTGTTCTAGCTTGATGCTATAATTGCAACACTGCGTCGTTATCGTTATAATGCCGTCGTAGAGTATTGAAAACCACAAAATATCCTCTCTACTTTTTCTCCACGCTTTTGTTTTGTTGCAACAGAATTTAACTGACAAGATACAAGTTATCTTTGTGGTTTATCGTTACTCATGCACTCACTCTGAACAAAAATGACTCAATTCAATAATTACGACATCATTTGCAGGTCTAAAGTCGGTACCGTTACACGATTTAATGAAGTAGATGGTGAGAGGCAGTTCATACTTCACAAGATAAGAGGAGCTTTCATTAAAATACAGAATATTTAGAAGCGGCAGGAATGGAAGTGAGTAGTAGTAATGGTGATAACGAAATCGTGGTGAACAAGCTGTTTTCCCTCACAAGAGTGCACTTGCATTTTCCGATTGCGACACCACTTTTACATCATTTGTAATAATGAGCCCAACTTATTCCACTGTTGACCTCCTGATCTTTATCATCATCATGTGCATCCTTCTGTTTGTTGCTACCTACAATTCCCTCTTATTCAACTATGGTTTCAAAACAACAACCATTTCTAACACTGCAAATATACATGCGTTTTCCTACAAGAAATACTGGATCAGTCAGAGATAAACCCCCGGTTTCTCCATGACTGCATTAATGTTATTATTATTGTGGCAATAAATGCACAACAACCGGACAATATTGGTACAGTACATTTTGGACAACGACGAGAAATGATTCTATTTTGCAGGGTGCAGAGATGAATGCAAAGATTTCATTTCATTTTCATAAGGCTGCAGAGATATTGTACTAGAAAAAAACTAAAGAAAACCAACGTTATAATAAACCATTCTTTAGTTAATGGACAATTACGATGTTCTTTGTAAAAAAAAATCTGACAATCTATTATATAATATAACTGCGTACAAAAATGCTGACATTCTTTTCCTAGTAAAATTTTTATATAAAGTATGTATAAATTACTACTATATATTTTGAATATACTTTTCTCTAACCAAAAATTGTTTTTTGTTGACTTTTTTGGTTTTTTTACTTTTCTTTCTGTATTCTTCTTTCCATTCCACTGAATTTGAAACAGAGCTTGATACTTTTATTACGTATAGTAGCGGCCCAAAATAGTCAAGTGCCTACCTAGCATCAAGATGATACTTTGTGCTCACTTGACCGTGACAAAACGACCAAAAAAATGGTTTCAACCTCCCTGCTTTTTTTCCCTCCTCCCATCTTCTTGACTCTTTGACATGCACGTCGTCGGTCCGCTGCCTGCCGCTGTGTTCATGCCCTTTATTGTTGGAGATTTCTCCGGTCGACCAAACTCAATAAAAAGGTACATTTGACAACAATAATAATAAAGTGTAAGTCAAATAACCCATGCGACTTGATTCGTACTAAGGAATATATTACTTTTATCGTTTAGTACGCAAAATCTCTGTCTTTTGGAATGTATCGAAAAATTTGTTCAACAAATTTACTTTATACATATAGTTTTTGAAGTCTTTGTTGACTTTTAAGAAGACTGGAAAAGTCTTATCGTTTACTTAAATTTTTATGTACCTACATAAGCATGCAAAGAAAAAAAAAACAGCCAACACAGCAAATACGATAAACAGTTTAACTGGCGCATGGCAGGAGTCACCATTTATTTCCGGGGAAGTATATTGTGATCAACCTCATCTTTACTGCTGACAATATTATATTCATTCTTTCTAAAGTCAGACTTTTCTTGGTATGTATATAATCATAGCAGACGGACGACACAGTAGAAAATCATGTAAATAAATAGGTATGTGTTCCACGGGCACCGAATAATCTCATCTTTTGTTCTTCCCCCTCCTCAGCCATGTGCTACATATGCCATTATAATGAAATACCTGCCGTTGTTGAGAAAAGAGACAAAATGAGAGAGAAACAGGGAGAGGGAGAGAGTATTGATTTGTGTTCATTCTCGTTCATCGTGGCATTGTAAACGCAGGGATAGGAAAACCTGTTCGGAATACCAATTAAGGATTATAGAACTAAAAAAACTGAAAAAAACGGGGAGAAATCAACAAACAAGGGAAAAGGAGAAGAAACACGAGAAAAGCTACCCGAGCTATTATACTCGCACGGCTTAAACTTTCTTCATTCTTGAATCTGGACTGGTTGAAAATATGGTAGTAAGTGAATGCGGTATAGTCACTACACAAAAGACTATATAAACAGAAGAGAAAATATGGTGAAGAAAAAGGAAGGGAGAGGTAAGAGACATTCAACTTGCGATCAAGTGCTGTCGTCTCGTTTTTATTTTACACTGTGCATCATCCATAGCTAAAAATAATTTTTGTCGTCGGCGGTACTAGTGGTACAGTTTTTTTGGTGCAGTGTGGGTTAGGTTGGAACTCTGTGGCTTAGACGTGCGTTTTTGAAGGTGGTGTGAAATGAAATGCAATGGAATTTAAATGAGTAATCTCGGGGTTTCTCTTAAGAAGTCTGGTCATTCTTGTGGATGGTTGTCACTAAAAATAGTAGCCCAAAACATCCGTGTACTCTCACAAGGTGCACGACCGAAACATTACCATGTAGTAGCTGTAGCAAAGAAGAGAAACGCGGAAATCGGAGCAATCATAGCATTTCCCCAGTTCTAGTGTCGTTACCATTATTATCACTCATCAACATCAATTGTCATCCATTACGTAACAGTAGTCGTGTTTTTGTCTCATGAAATAGGAAAATCTGAAAAAGGAACAAGAGACGACAACAATTAATCCGTCTTACTTCCTTGATCATCATCACCAGCAGCCTACCCATTTACGTTTCTGTTTGATTTTTTAGGTTTGAAGAGAAAAGGGGGTAGTAATAGAAGGCGCGTCTCAAAATCTTGCTTGGTCTCTCACGTCACACTTTACATGCACTATTCCAACCCATTAGCCTTTTATTTCTGTCATTTCAATGACAATCTTAGCATTCCTCAAAGGTGTATTCTCTTCCTTCCTCTTTCCTTTGATTCCAGAAAATGCTTCTTCATTCCAGTTGCTTTGTAGGAAGGAAGTCTTTGGAATGGTAGCATTTTACACGTAGTCGGTAGTCACAGAGCATCATCCAAATGTATGTTCTGCGCCACCTTGCTAATTGTTTTTGCATAAAGATCTTATCCGTAATAGCGTTTCCGTTGTTTTAAATGGACGTAGATTCTGTGGGGAAAAGTTTCTTCCATGATCTGTTTAAAAATGGAGCTTTGTCAGAGGAATAGGAAAGAGAAAAAGTTTAAGTGAATTTTTTAAATCCCTTTTTTCATAAGTAGAACACTTTTTGAAATTTTTAAGAACAGACGAATAAAGTCTAGGATTTTCCTACCAAGGTCTGCCGACGGCCCCACTTTTCCTACTATACTGTGAAAAGGAAAAAGAGCTTTTTCTACGTTTTTGGCTGCAGTGACAGATAAATATAATGAGAGGATAACGATATGCGATGTATGACGCACCCGAATTTAATTAAATCCCTCCAAAAGTTTGTTTACCCAAATGTTGTTGTTATCAAGAAGCGGTTCAGCGTGCTTTAGCTTTGTCAACAAGCGCTAAAAAAGAAAACACAATAATATACTATGCTGTTGTGCACTGGCATGAAATTACGAAATATTATATGTACATCATAAACATTTCAACTTTTTTTTTGTTTTTCTAAGAAAACTTGTATATCCCTATTACCTATTCTGTGTGGCCTCCCCCTGCAACAAAACATTTTCATGAAAGAGGATAAAAAATGCACGATTTTTGCTGCGGGCAAGGTTAGCTATTTTTATATACTTTGTTGCCAGAGCATTATGAAAAAGAAACAATATTTTTCTTTGCACATTTTCGTTACTTGTCTTGAACTGGCCATGGCCATCCTCGAAAAATATGAAAACACTTTTTTTCTTGTTTTCTTTACGAATGCGTGTGTCCTCTGCCAAGATACACGATACAGTTGTTTGTGTGTGTGCAAGTCCATTTTTATGTGTGTGAGGTTCCGTCTACTATTTAGGTACACTGTAGTCAAGTCAGGCTTGGGGATGCTGCTTGAGGGAAGGGTGCGCATACAAAATCCGAATAAAAAAAGAATAACACAATAATATTTTTTCCGGGTATTGTGCGGGTGTATAGGTAGTAATACAGTCAGTACGGTTGGAGTTATAGTAGTGACCACAAAGTCAGAGGAATATGAAAAAGACACATGGCAAGAATAATAAAAAATGCGGTTTATTGCATCTCAATGGGTATTATTATTATTATTTTCACTGCTGCTGCTGCTGCCAGTTCATCCCCACTATGACCGCCGCCGGGGGACAGAAAAAGTATCTTATTCACAAAATAAACCGTAATGGTAATATAAAAGGAAAAAAGAAGGAAAATAGGATGAAGAGAAAGTGGTATACAGCAAGGTTGTCGGGCTCCCCAAATCGTAGTAACCGTCACAATGCAGCCCAGTTAACAAAATAAATCCTGCTCGGGCGACGATGGTATGGATAGACTCTCAATAAAAAGTAATATGGTTATTTTTCATACATATGCCTCGAGCCGTATTTTTCTTCTATTTTTTCTTTTCCGTTCTCTGTTATATTCTTTCTATGCTATTGGGGAGGATATGTGCAACGTACAAAAGAGCGTCTTCGTTTCTAGGGAAAGAAAGAATCCTACAAAAGGGAAGTGGATGGGCAAACAAAGACTTAAATAAACTTAAGCCTGAAGAAAATCCGCAATAAGTCTTGCAATAAAAAAACTTGAGTAACCACTGTCAATGCCACCGTCGCCCTCCCCCACACAACAGATAAAGTAGACAAATAAAAAAGCAACGCATGGCAAACCTTGTCTTTGTAAAAAGTAAAAGTGCGTGCGTACCCTTTTCTTACAAAAAATCAAATTTATAGCGTGTATGTTACGTCACCTTGGTTTCTCCTGTAATTCCGTGGCGTGGCACTTGCTCATTAATATATACCGAATATTTTATCACTAGTTTGAAAGCTACCTTACACTTACATAATATACATTTCCTCACAAATAACGAAAGGGTATCTATGACGCTTGTAAACAAAATTTCAATAGAGTAAAAATGAGATTGAAACCAGCAATGCGAGCCAGCGTAATATACCTCTTCTATTTTTTGCGCGTAAATCGCAAAGTTTAAAAAATGGCAATTGTAGAGCAATATTTTTGAATTCACTTCCTCAAGAGTGGCCTTTCGAAACTCTATCTTTTGGTGTTTCCTGCAAGCAAGCAAGACAATAAAACCAATCAATATCTGCGTAGCGTGAAAGTAAAAATGTAGTTTTGGTAAAATGACGACAACCTAAATGTAATGTTGAATGTAGACTGTACGTATTATAATCTAGCTGATATGTGATGATGATTGTGATATAAATTAGCATTTTTTTCAGCATGAGCTGCAACCCGCACATTTTTTTATTATTTGAAATACAAAACTAAATATTTAACTTTCAGGTTAGTAGCATTATGGCATCAACAAAAAACCGTGTATGTGGTATCTTTAAGAAGTATACACTTGGACTTAAGTTTTAGAAATGTAATGGCGTCGATATCATTCATTGAATTAACTGCGAGTAGTGGCAAACTCTAAAACGGTAATGATGTAAACGCAATGTTGTCTATCAAGTATGGTAAGTTTTAAATATAATCAAAATCTTACTTGACATTGCCGACATCCAGTTTAACATATCAAGAAAACCTTGGATTATGGCTCGTCCTGAAAAAATACTTTTGGACACACAATATGTAATTACTAATTAAAGTATTAACGTGACGCATTTGTCTAAAACCTTAAAAACGTGCTAGGTACATACGTATTTATTGTTCTCCTTCTGTTCTTTTTCGTGAAAACAACACCGATTCCTGAATTATGGCAAATCGAACTTGAGATTCTTTGAACGATCCAATATCCACCCACAATAAAGCCTGATTATGTATGAACACTTTTTATCTGCACCCTTTTTGTAAATCTTCTAAACTTGTACATAGGTAATCACATGCACAAGCTATCATTATTTTGCACACTCGTTACGTCCCTTTTTCCTTTGGAGTGCGGTTACATTTCTCATCCCGTCCTACAACCGATGAGGGTTGTTCCTCTTTCTCCCTTTTTTTCATAATGATCATTTCTGCCGACACAGTGCCTCTTGTTACAATTACAATGACTTCGTGGCTTTATTACTGCTTCTACTGCCAGTAAAAGTTATAATGCGTGCGTCCCCATCAATTTTTTCCTCCTCATCATCATCATCATCATCGTCGTCGTCCTGGGTTGGAATGATCTGAAAGATCGGGATGACTCAACTGCGTCATATATACTCTTGATGTGGAATTAACATTTCCTGCGTTCTTATGGCTTTTTTACATTCAGAGTTCAGAATTCATATACAGGAAGCTTTCCAAGGAAGGTGACCAATTTAATCCATCTTACTTCAACTCGGGAATTTTTTAAAGGCAAGGCCCTCCACTAACAACCACGCCGCCATCATAAGGTTTGTTGTCAAGAAGCAATTTTTGTCTGATTGAGAATATAAGCATCGCCGCGTGAGAGGGAGAGAGAGTTAAGTAAAAGGCTGTTATTTTATGACGATTACTGTTGCTGTTACAACACAGTCACCACTCTACACACTTCAACTTATACACAGTAGCTCTAGTCATAATGAGAGCGGGCGTAAAGATGATGACGATGATGGAACGTGATGTTCGGCTGATGATGCTCAAGTGGTGATGTTGTTGGAGGTGCAGACTGAGAGGCAGCAAGAGTTTTCCCCTCTGCTCTCCCGTACTCCCTCCTGCTGGAGAACAAGTATAAAAAAAAGTTATAATCTATAGCTCCTACATAATATGCACTGATACATACACAACTTTACAGCATATATCACGTTATATCAAGAACAATCTGACACGACATGTAAGGGGCTGTAAAAGAAGTGGCAACCGATGAAAAAAAATGTGTGTTGATGTTGTTGAATGTCTGACAGACTGACTGATTGCTTACGTAAACTGCGACGCAGTTTTACTTATTGTAATAATACAGTCAGGGTTTTCTCAGTGTCCATTCTTTCGCTTCACAAGAAATTTTATCGCATTTGTTGTCTGAAACTGTGTATAGCTATACACCTACACATGCAGCACAACAACCAGATAATACATCAAATCTAAAGGAAATCTGGAGA
The DNA here is from genome assembly GCA_027744295.1 of Callyntrura guangdongensis. Classification (NCBI taxonomy): domain Eukaryota; kingdom Metazoa; phylum Arthropoda; class Collembola; order Entomobryomorpha; family Paronellidae; genus Callyntrura; species Callyntrura guangdongensis. The sequence goes on from JAHZNB010005838.1 coordinate 11,759, forward strand.
GAGCGAAAATCGGTACACATCATCGTCATCCCTGCTGATACCCCGCCAAAATGCCAACAACACAACATGTTTTATACATCCTGCACTGACTCCTCTGACTCTACAAGGAAATTCCTGCAATTTTTCCGCAGTCAAAGTCACTTTGTTGTACACACTTGAATTTTCAGTCAAGTTGTGATTCTCCTCTTGAAAGGGAAAAAAGACGGGAACTCTTTGCTGCTGCTTTTGAATCACACCCTAAAACCCCTCACCACCAACTTCTCACCCCAAAATGCAGCCAGTGTGTGTGTGAGAGCGAGTAGCACCCTTCTTTGTCAGCTTGCTCATATTTTCCTGCTTCACTTATTCACGTACTGCTTTGTTGTATCATTAAATTTTTGGGTTGGTTTTTATTTTGTGGCTCCTTCTTTGTCGTTGAGAGAACGTGTTGAAAAACGGAAAGTTGGTGGTGGCAAAGTAACATTGGGATTGCGACATTTCTCCATGTTTTCATATATGCACAGAGATCCAACCTCACTCTGCCGACACTGTACATCAAGAAAACTCTCAGTTTGTAAGCATTGCGACGTCATATAAAGGGGAAATTCCTTATTTTTAATACTTTTTATGCAAAACACTTCTCTGTACGGTGGTGGCATTTCGTGCTCTTTTCCTTGTCCACAAAATTCATTCCTCTCACAAATTACGTAATCTTGGCTACTCTACTTGACACTCTCTGTCGTTTGATGGCCTTTTGTTTTTCTCTCTTACGCACACGTATACACTCATCTGTTGTGGAAATGCGTTCCCCTTCCGTGTGTAAACTATGCACGCTCTGCATTTTTTTCTGGTGGATGGTTGGCTGGACTTGGGAAATTTCTCACGCAATTCTACCGCCACCAACATTGCCACAACAACAAAACTGAAATAGTTACTCATCGACTCTTCTTCTTTTTTACCACTGCACGTTTTTACTCACCCAACACGGCTCGTCCTCATGACCATTCTCATTCACCCAGACACATTATTATGATCCACATCTCGTGTACATTGCCTTTTAAAGCCTTTTTTATAATATGCGTATCACTTTTTTGAACTTGTTGAACTTTTTCTTCCTTTTGCTCTCTGCTCTCACAATTTTTACAGGATACACTGTATTTCANCTCTCACAATTTTTACAGGATACACTGTATTTCAACCTCGATGCATTTTTTCGTCTAGCGGCATGCCTGACACGGTCGTTCCGCAAAGTGCTTTTGTCCGATGATGATGAAAATGCTCTCGTTCCTCCTGCCAGGCCACTGTGCTGTGAAATTGTGCTGTTGTAACAAAGTAATTGCCTTTGCAAGATTATCGTCACGACGAGACTATAAAAAGTGGAAATCTGAGCAGCGTGAATGACATTGAACCTCACGACGACCTCTCTCACCAGGGACCATAGTACACAATGTACACACTCGTAACTGCGTATATATTTCGATATTACACACTGTCATCATATTACCCTACTAGTATCCTGATTGCCGTTCATTTTAAAACATACACACACACACTCTCTCTCTCCATCTTGTCAAAAGAGTCATATTGTTAAGACAGGGTGAATGTCGTCAAGGCGGTTTTTGTAATGGAGTGCGTTCCAATATGTCCTCCAAAATAATAGCTCTCGTTCTCTCTCGCCCTATCCAAAGAATAAACGCCTGTCTTGCGTAAGGACAAAGAAAATCTCTCTCTCTCTCTCTCTCTCTCTCAAGAGCGGAAGCTTTCCTTAAATAAAAATGCGTGTGTGTCTGTTGACGATGGTTTGGAAGAAAAGAATGATGTAATGGGTAACGGAAGGAAGGAAGGAAATGCGTGTGGAATCAGGATGATCATCGTCATCATGATGATGACAACGGAAAAGACAACTACAATGATGACACATTCTACTGAGAGGTTTATTGTTGCAACATTTTTTCCCTGTCTAAGCAGTAGATAACACAGGACCACAATAACAGTAATAAAGTGCTCATTATGACAATGAGGAGGTGGAATCCTCATTCTCTCTTCACAGGCTGCTGTGTGTGTGTGAGCGCGCTACTCATTTCATGCTTGTACGAACTTGGCTCCCCTATTATTCATGGCAACAACAATGACACTACTGTAAAAGTAGCAAGATGATAAAAGGCACAAGTAAAAAGAGGAGGACGCGAGGAGAAAAAGGTTTACGCACTCGGTACATCATAATGCACGAGAGTATACTTGCTTTTACACTTTTATGAAGTCATAATAATAGGAGTAATGTGACTGCAACGTTCTTATGCCTCTCTTCGTGTTTCCCTCTTAGGCTAGCCGGCATGTTGATGAGGATGATAGTGAAGTGCCCATTAAGGCTAATACAATCTACAATCTCCAGCAGTAGTTTAGAGACAGAGAGAGAGAGTCTTTCTCTGTCAGTTTGTTGCAGACCGAAAGAGCTTTTAGAAGGAAAAGGGGGGAAAGCCAGTGCCAAAAGAGAGAGAGGCTCTGTTCCGTGAGCCCATTCATTATACATGAATTACATGATAACTAGACGGTACAAAACGGAGATAGTGGCAGCAGCACCCTTTTAATGGGATCACCAAAGCAACAGAAAGGGAAAATCTCGGGCACATTTCATTAATTTAGCAGTCGTAATTCCAATCCACTTTCCTCTGCTCAGCGAACTTTTTTTGGGGAGTTGAATAAAAGCAAGTGTTGCGAGAGACTTTGAGAGTCTTGAAAAATAGGAAGAAAAAGTCAAAAAACTTTTCGGTTTGTCTCAACGCTTTGCAGAGTTTAAGTCGTA
>JAHZNB010005839.1:0-12659 GCA_027744295.1 Callyntrura guangdongensis
GTATTCTCAGCGGCGACTTTACCCTCCAAAGCAGCGTCTGGTCTTTTGGAGTCACCCTCTGGGAAATACTTACCTTGTGTCGCCAAAAACCTCTACACCACATTGCTGATCATCAGGTGACCACTCTCGCAGAAAAGTATGGAGACATTGGACACTACTCCCAGAGTTCGGAACCACCCCCAATGTGGCTGGCGAAACCGGTGTTAAGTCCTCCCGAAATTTTCGACTTGATGCGGGAATGCTGGAAGCGGGACCCGAGCGAGCGACCCTCCTTCCAAAACATACACTTGTTTCTGGAGCAAAAGTGTAACACTCACGGTGGGAGTGCCTCCACAGGGGGTCCCATCTACCATTCCATTACCTAACTCACTGGCGCACTTTCTCGCCATTTTTAACAATCAGTCAATCAAAAAACGCAACTACAGAAACGTTTCCCCCAGCAACATGATCTTCTCCCATTCGCCTTCTTATCCCGAGCATTATTTTTGTACCTTTCTACAACCGACGACGACGGTGTAGGGTATGTGGTCAACGGTGTTTATCCTCCACCCCCGCAAAATAAAACTCTCTGACGATAATAATTTCTACTACTCTGAATCATCTACAACTATCCAATATACGTATTCAAAACCTGGGCAAAAATATATATCGTGTGTATCTTGTCTATATAAATCGATGTGTGTGCAAATCCAGCTATTGTATTATTAATCTCTCTCGTCGTGGGAGAAACTAAAGTATGTGTTTGGTTTAAAATACTTTTTTTAAAAAATTTCATATTTTGTGGTTTACCATAATAATTAAAAGATTTCACAAGGTTTACAGATTGTCATAAATATTACACGTGTCACTTTTGTCATAAATTTTATCTGCAATCCTGCTTGCTTCCAACAAACACAATAAATACAGGTAAGGTATGTTCGGTATGACGGTAATCACTGTTAATGCCAATCACATTTTTGGTAATAATGATGATTCTGTAGTAATAAAAGTGTCGTTAATGGTTACCTTAATGGCCAGAATTACCACAAATGGTGGGTGATTATTAGACCGAAATGATTTTAGCGTGAGTGATAAAAGCATGTTTATTACCAGTATCAATTGCCCTTACAATGTATATCACCTTACCTGGCTGTCTCAGTCATCAAAGAAGAAGCAGAAAAGCTCATGTCATAAACCGGCAAGGACTTACAGTTCCCGGAAGCGAGTAGATAATTTTTTGTCACCTTATGGCATACCATGTTACGTAAAATGTTCAGTGAAATGCAAAAAAAACAGAGTTTTTCCAACAACGACTACTACTACTACTACTCATCCGGCATTCTAAATTACCTTTCAAGCGCCCATCATTAGAGAACCATCATGGTAATTTTTTGTGTAAGCAGCAATAAAAGTTGACGTTTCTTTAGTCGACCTTATTAACTTGATCCAGTCTGGTGGAGCGGTAGTGGTGGTGTGGTAACGAGTTTCAGTACTTTTTCGGAGAAAAGGTCTTGATAGGTGTCACTGATCAAGGCAATAACATCAACGAGAAGGATTTATGGAACGACGTCTATCACATACACTCTCCCTCGCTATCAGTTCACTTTACTGGAATATCTACCTAGTCGATGTTCAAGGAGAGAGCACTCAACAAAAGAGAAAGTTGCCGGCAGCTAACGAGATTTAAGCACAATGACGACGGTTAGAAGTACATTATCGACGTACATAACTGGGTATTCATCTAACCAGGATGGAACTCTCTTTGTGAGTCAAATTTAGCGTGTGTTCAAGGTATTAAGGAAACCTCCAAAAGAATCAGCAGTAGTACAGTAGTAGTACCTTGTGGCATATATGACACAAAAACTCTGAGAATCATTACGAAACAGTTGAAAAGATAGGTACACACATCTTCTTTGAAGTTGTAAAGAAGTTGAAGGAGAAACGAGATCTACTCTATTTTACTTTACACCGAGAGAACATCCCTTGTGAAATATATATTATTTGGTAAAGGCACGTAGGGTAATCTGGGTAATGAGAAGATAAACCTGCAACGTGACGGAAATGTTCTTCCATAAAAATAACAAAGCAAACTCTGATTGACGCCACCACTTGAAAATATGGAACTTTTGAATGTGGAAACCAATTACGCTCACAGGCAAGTCTTACGCAGAAAATGATTGTCGACTTGTGACCTGGTTTAAACATTTATGCTTTCTATTGTCGAGAAATTTCGCGAGAGATAAGTACCCGCTGGTGAATCTGGGTAACTACCAAATTCTCATTACCCAACAACCAACGTCGTCTCAGCATTTTACATGGGATGGAACATATTCTCGCTTTCTTGTAAACACACAATAGGAGCTGTAAATCTATGCTCAATGATGAGATGTTCCACTTGTTTCTTTGGGGGAAAAAATTCTTTGGGCAGCAAGTCAATATTCGTCGATGGGAGAACAGAGAAGTAGAATTTTTTTTCTCCGTTTCGTGTCTTGTGTAACGAGGAGAGTCATTGATGCATACCCTAATTTTAATTGAGCTACTCTCCTTCCCAATTTTCACTTCGTTAGCAGCAGATGCCTCCACTCCGCTGAAAAAGTTTTCCAGCGAAAAGGTAAAAAGGAAATTGAGTTTTTTGAGTTAGTCGATAAAAAAGGAAATTGGAAAAAAAGGGAAAAATGAAAGAGATTCTGTGATAACGGCGAGAGATAATTGGCTTTCTCAGTTTTGAACCTGTGGCAAGTTGGAAGACACACATTTCAACAGACCCATCTCTCTATACATCTATTCAAACAAGACCATATCGCACAAAAAAGTGCCAAAGATAATGTTACAAGTCGAACAAAAAATGTTTTTAATGAGACTACTACCAAGACTAATTTACCTCGGCTACAATTTACGGCCCCCTCCATCTGGTGTCTCTTCTATTTTCGGACAGAGTGTACTCAAGTGCAAGCACGCACACAGGGAGAGTGACTGGTCTCACAAATGGAAGGTCATCATGGTGTACTGAATTATGTACCGCTTTTTGTGGACACTAATGGACAATTAAGTGCACCCTCACCACAGCAACACGTTCTCTTCTTAACGACGAAAGAAAAATGCAATGCCGCCAGAAAACAAATAGGCGCGAGCCGCATCCATTTCCGTGTTTTCTTCATTCCGTTGCGTGATTTCCACTTTAGACTTTTTCTTTTGTGTGGATATTGTGGATGGCCCGAGGAAGAGCAAGAGGCACTTTTACTATTTTATGAAGTCCATCAGTCAACATTTATTTTTGGAAATGCCTGTTGGTAGGAAAAAAGAGAGAAAGAGAGCTTGTTGGTAAAAAGTACTCCACAAGTAATCCAGCTTGTTTCCTGGAAGCCACATCATCATCAACAAGCCGAGGAGCCGTTGTCTGGGATTGTGTATGTGCACCCACGCTTCAACGGTCCCCCATTATCGTAAAGCGAGCAGTACTTATTGTCCTGCTGCTAGTAATGCACTCTCTTGCAGCTTTTAGAAAAATTGAAATTGCTCTTGGAGTCAGACCTACACGACAAAGATTAATCCCGAAGAAAGTGTGGTCTCCCCCGCATTTTTCATTTTTATTGGTGCATTGCGTAAACTTGTTCGGGCTGTGGCTGTTAGAGGAATATTGACTGTGTGTGTGTGTGGGTGAAAGAGCGTGGCAGGATGCGTGTGTCTAGCCGGAAAACTTTTTAAAGGTCACTCGTGCCTAGGGACATTTTATTTCCTGTGGAGTATTGATAGTCGACGGTGTCTTTTCGGTCAAGGGAAAGATTATAATATGGTAGTACGAAATGTTTTATGTAGAAACTGCACAAAAACGCTTTTGCTCTCAGCGTGTTTTACAGAGAGTGAGAAAGGGAACCCGATTGTTTTCATGTTGTCCGTTGACAATAAACTCTATGTTTAGCTGACGAAATACAGTCAATGTCAAGGAAGAGAAACATGGGGGAAGAAATTCAATATTGAATCGAGATAACAGACACGCCTTTGAGCACGAAAGATGCGTCTTGTACTTCCTGTCACAGTGATAAACACACAGCAAGCTTCAAAATCCAAGTAGTATAGCAGCTCGTTTTGTAGTGTTTCCAAAGAAAACTGATTGTCACCTCCGGAAGGGACCACGTTGTCGTTGTTGAATGATTGGAAACAGATTTCCTCGGCTGAAGTATAGGGACAAAACAATTTATTGCGTGACGCTGAATAATAGAAAATGTGACGTGGAATGCTGCTGATAGATGCGCCCTGTCAATGGAATTTCATTACACGTCTGTCTGTCCGTCCTTCTGTTTATAACTGTCAATGTACTACCACTATATATGATATCCTGAATGGCAAGAAACAGCCAAGTACAAACTCGTCTCAACACGGCACCAGAGTTGGAATTCAGCAACGGCAACAATACGACGAACGTGGAACTAGAAACGCATTTCTCACAAAAATATTCACTTTTCTTCGTCTTTTTTGGTATCTTGGCCATGGTACTTGGTACCTATGGTAGTACTCTTCCAAATAAAATCAGAAACCATCAAAATAAAATTTCAGAATTTTAACACATCAACATTAAATAATTCTAAACAACCAATACAACTCCTAGATTCAATTTGCACAAAATTGTACTCATTTCTTTCAGAAAATGTTTGAACCGACATTCTCATTCGTAGTCTAATGTTTCCGACATGGTACATCGTTTGTGGCACTGCTTCATCTTCTAATAAGACAAAGTTAGAAGTTGAATTCATGGTATCGTTTCTTAACGGCGTATAATTTATTCTTGTTTTAAGGGCGATTTACACTCCTTTTCCCAATTGACGAGGGCCGCCTCCATAACTCTCATGCTGCCGTATTTTGCTTTTGGCTAATCCCAAAGCTGGCAAAATCTCGTCACTTAATAGCAACTCCTCCAAAAGAAGTGTTCGATAGGCAGGATTTACAACTTCCTTACTGGTCGTCTCTGTGTACAGGCAGTAATTACCCTCTTAACGTGAGGATATTTTACGTGTAAATGACCCTTTGTGCATGCCTGCCCTTTACAGAGGGCATGGCAACCAGTAGTAGAGTTGGGCATAAATGGCGTCATTATTACCGTCATCAAGTGTCATTACTACGCTGCTAACCAGGGATTTTCTGAAATCGTCCCTTCTAAAAACGAGCCGAAATTAAAGTGGTCGAGCATTAACCTCCTCACGGCAAAAGCAGGTGAGCAACATCCGCACACACATTCCGTTATTCTCTGTCAAATATTTTATCCTAAGTGGGCTTCATTACCCTGTCGCTGCCAACAACAACAAAAAATGGTTTATGACAGCGGCTTCCGAAGAAAACCCATCATCATCTGCAGCATCATCATCGTCGGCGAGAATTTTCTTTGGGCTGGGGCTACATAGCCTTTTAATGACGTATATATTCTTAACGGCAGGTTGTAACGGCCGTAATTTTTGCCATTAGCGGTGTTAAAGTGTTGAACTGTATAGATATTCCCACATTTCTAGTCTTTTGAACCTTTTGTTCGGTTTTACGAGTAGGATGGGCTCCCTTTCTTCAATTTTAACTGGGGTGATACTACGATTTATTCTCAGAAATAAACAATCTGTAATTTTTCAACAAAGGCTTCTAAAAAGTCTGGTGATGTTCCTAACAACATTACCTACTGCGACGCACGGAACACAATCCGTTTATTTTTCGTAAGAAAGTGGCAAACCGAATAAAAGTCACTTCCCTGCACCAGTGTTCCATTAGCATGCAAATGGGCTCAAACTTGATTTCCGGAAGAGCAGTAACAACAACACATCTCAGATAGGGAGTCTTCGGGAATGTTCCAAGATCTAGCCAATTTGGAAGGAGAAATGATGATCATGATGACAAAAATGGATTTGTTTTGGAAAATGCCGAAAATACGATGTGCCGTAAATACAATAAAATCAGAAGGTAACGGGTTCCTTTTCCTTCGTGGAATAAACAAGAAGAAAAGGGAAATTATCGCATTCATGGCTGAATTTTTGTTAACAGCGTAGGTCCTTAGGAGCGGAGAAATGGTGAACTTCTTCTGACGAATATCATCGGAGCGGTAGTCTGTCCTGCGATTAATTAAATTTTCAAATAGCATCTTCAATATGCGCGTCTTTCCGTGCCTAACACCACTTTTGGTCATTGTAAAGATGGAGATTGCGTGCTCCTTTCATATTACAAATGGTTCAGCTCCCGTCTTCTATGAGGATGATTGACTTTCCTTTTTAGCAACCTATTAACGAAATTGCTTCCCGTCGTCATTTGTTTTAACGAAAAAGTATTCTTGAATTATTTATCGTTTTGGTGGTAGTACACGCAGGCCGTTTTACTCAATTACTTACGATTTTTACTTGGACTGCTGCTGGTGGAGTCGGATTTTAATACAAAATCAGGGAGTGGATGCTACTTAAAGGATTACAAAACACCGAAATGAGTCATGCGGAGACTAACCCCAGCTCGAGTTACTAGCATAACCAATGAAAGATATTCTTAATGTATTTTTAAGTTCAAAACGTGGTGCTTTTTTTAAAAAAAAATAATGTTCCTGAAATGACCTTCAAGCACAGCTAATGGACAATTAAATGCAGCCGTGCACCAACTTGATGAATTTCCTTGGCATTGAGAATATAGCTAGATATAAGAGACGACATTCCCAGACAATTCCCAGGAATATTATTTTTNTATAAGAGACGACATTCCCAGACAATTCCCAGGAATATTATTTTTCCTTTTATGCAATGTTTTTTAAGGCCAGACTTGATTTGTGGCGCTGAAGAAAATGGTGGAATGAAAGGGGGCACTGGATGAACTTGATACGCTTGCAGTAGTAAGTATTTTTAAAGGCTATTAACGAAACGCAGCACACGCAGTGGAAGAATTTTTAAAGGTTTTCAATTTTTTATGCTGATTGCACCTTTTGTAACTTTTCTAAGTATATATGATCACATTTAACATTATACCATGAAAGATGTTTCACTTACACTTTATTTTACAGCTGCCTTTCTTCCCGGATCTGCTAATGTCTCTACAAGTTTTTCCCCAAAAGGAAAACAAAAGTTGAAAAATTAAAAGGTAAAGTAGCAAGTTTATTGTTTTCTTCTGCCATTGCTACAGGACGGGGTAACGTCAAGCTTGGGAGATTTAACAGCAGTCGTCATAAATCATTACCGCGAGATGCAAGCAAAGAGAGCCTGCCGGAAATGAGAATTATTTATGGGAAAAGTGCGTACTATTCTCGAGTTTGCAAGAAACTTTTTTTTGTTTTTGAGAGGCTTACAACTCGGATTACCTCCTCCTTGGGAAATTGTTACTTTTGGAGAGCAGACAAAACATGGTTGTTGTTTAGGCTCATTCAGGCAATTTACAGAAAATTGTAACCATTCCAAATTTGGGAAATGAGCGGTCCATAACTGCAATCGTGTGCTTTGATCTATTAGAATCCATCTCCCAAATTATTATTACGGTGATTCCCGGGGAAATAAGCACAACCGGAGAGAAAAGATGCCAAGACATACTAATAATGGATGTATAGCTATATTGGTTATGACACGACATGTCGGTCACCAAAGTATAGAGGTTATTCCAAAGGGCAAAGGAAACCGGCGTTCGATTCAGAATATTAAGAATAACTCCGGATTTACGTCATTCGTCTTAAATTGAAAGGGAACATAACTTTAGTGGTCTCGGCCGGGTAAGAGCAAAAAAATGGAATAAAAAAATACTGTCGGTGTTTCTGTATGAATGGATCTACATTCGAGCTCTTTTAATTTCCGGTGGGTAAATTTTTTGGAGAAAGCTGCCACATCTTCACGTTCAGATCGGTTGATAATGTCATTATGGTAGAGAATATAGGAGTATGCCTATTTCGTAATCGGGCGAAATGGGGTTCCCGTCTCGATGAACCTGGTGGTGATAGAAAAAAAATACAACGTGACAAATTTGAAGGAGATGTAGAAGATGAGCGTCAGTTTTTTCGAAGGTGGAATACGAATGACTGCAACCCAAATTGGAAGCTGCTGTTGCTTATTTCCGTAAAACAAGTCTTGATTAAAATGCAAATTATCCCAGGAGGTGGCTTCCGGCCTGAGATTAGAATCAGGCTAATTTTAGCTTGAATGTGCGCAGTGAGAATGCTGATTGGATTACCAGAAGCGGAGCAGATAGAGTTGCTGCGTGTATGGAAAAAGATGGTAGGGAAATGATCTATGGATAAATTTATTTCTTTTTATTTCCAGAGAAACATCTTGAGCATCTAATTTAGATGTTTCCCGTTCAATCCATCATCTTAGAGATTGAGATCATTCATGTTGAGAAAGGGGAAACCAATAAGGGTGCTAGCTACAAGCAGGAGAACTGAAAAACTTACAATCTCGCTCGACGTGTAGCCGAAAAATTGAAAGTAAATTATACTGTGATCATGTTTGTGTACCTTCTACGCATCAGTTTTTGCCGTACGAGAAAGAAGAGTGCGTTGCGTTGGTCCTAAGAAAGCAACAGTCGAACAGGGAGCATTCTAGCGGGAGAAAAACAACATTTCTTTGTTGAGAAAATACATGGTTTATTTGTTCAGTCTTTGTTCGTTTTACGTCGCACTAGATCACAATCATGTTGTCAGGTTTAGCGATTGGGGTCGGGCATACATTTTACAAAGAAAGCATTACAGCGTGTTGGGAAGAACGAGTAATTAAATAAATTAGGCCAATTAAGCAAAATGTTATACATTTTAAAATTATTAATGCTACTCAATTAACTAATTAATTATATTTTAATGCAATTGTATTTCTTTAATGATGCTTGTGATAATATCTGATGTTATTTTTTTATTATACAGTCTATTCGCTCAGTCGTAACATGAGTAAATCTTTTCAGATTAGTTATGAATCTAATTCTCTGATGTAATTTTTAATGAAAAGAATGACGTACGGCGCCTGAAAAAATGAAAGGAATGATACCAATTAAAGAGAGCATAAAAATAATTCAACTATTGTAACTGTCAAGTCAGTTGTTAGTATTAACTATGCTCGTAACTAATTTGTTTATTGTCTTTCATTCTTGATTACAGCGGAAGTCATTATCGAATGGTACGTCATACCAGCTCATTACCATTACCCAGCCAGCAATTGCACATTTAGTGGTTGCAAATAAAAAATGTTATTAATGCAAACATTATCACTTGACTTGATAACTTTTGTTTGCGTAAGATGTCCGACTACAATATTCTCTTTCTTTGATGCAGGTCACACAGTAATTCGTACTTGCTTCCACTATTCTTCTATTTTAGTTTATTTAAAATCAAGTAGACCATGGGACTTCACAATGAGAAAAAGTTTAAAAATGCCCGAAGCTGCCTACAAGGCCTACTCATTTTCCTTCTGATATATTGGGCAGACGCCAGCCCAAGTGCAAGCGCAGACACCAATCAAAATTCCCACTCCAGTGCAGTGACGGATGATATGAAGGAACAAGTGAAGAAGATGTTGGTAGGGGGACATCTGCAAATAATTGTGATTTTTTACGGTTGTCTTAAACGTGGGGTAATTTAAATTAATTTATTTTGTTTTTAATTTCAGGGCAGTAAGCAAGTCATGTACGTCAACAACAATAATCCGGTAATCCAGTTGGAAGGATTTGAGCTATGTGAACCCAATGAATGTAATCAAATGTGTGGCAACCGAGAGCTGATCAAGTCGTTTTGCGACCCAAAAAATCCCAAGTTGTGCATGTGCTCCACGGAAAATTTTATGTCTTCGAATGTGGAAGGTTTGGTTACTCCGGTGAACAGAGAGGATCCCCGAGAGAGAAATTGCTCATTTGCTTGTAATATTCGAAACAGTTATGCTCGAATTTGGCACCGAAATGATCATTCGAGGGCATGCAATTGTCTGCTGAATCAGGTCACTAAAACTATTTTGAGCCCATAAAGTGTCTAATAATTCAAAAAGAAAAATGGGAGACGGGCCTAGTACGGGAAAATAATTTTCACTACTTGTTGAAATTTTTATTTAGATTACCGAAACCGGAATCACTCTTTGTGACGAGTTTGCCTTAAAAGACTTGTGCAAAAAGGTTTGTGACACGGAATCAGCGATTTGCGCTTTTAATGGAATTTGTCTTTGTCGCCGCACCTGGCATGCTGCTTTTCATCTTAATTTAACCAATTTTCGAAATGAGCTGGAAACAGATAATAAAGAGTGTAGTAAACGGTGTCGGGAGTATAACACGGAATACGTGGCTAGAATATTCGACACAAAAATAGAAGAGCTGGGGGCAAAGAATTATTTGTTTAGAGACAAGTACTGCGTTTGTGGAGATGAGGTTGAGCCCGAGGATACTTCCTTGTTGGAGGTAACCCCAAAAATGTTTAACGTTAACATATTCTACCCATTTTGTATGTACTCATTTTATGATCAATGTCAATGATATTAAATGAGCCATTTTGGTGTCCATAGAAACTGCACGGCCAAGGCTTCCAGGAATGCACCGGACTCAAGTGCAAAATGCGATGTGGAATGAACATGGAGGCACAATGCGAGCCCAAACACAGGCGTGGTTGTCTCTGTCCACGAAATAACATTTTCATCGGGAAATTTCTCTGGGCTCGACTGCCTGGCAGGAAGGAAACGATCTGTGTCGAGACTTGCATAAGGGCCGGATTAGCCCCTAGGGTTATTGAGTGGAATCCATTTTTTGACCCGTCACAGGATAGAAGTTTACCTGTCTACCGAGATTCCATGTTTCCGTATCTCTACGACGGAAAGTTTTGTCACTGCATCAGTCTTAAAAATGTAAATCAGTCATAGATTGATACAGGTATTTTATAGTTGTTTGGGCGACAGAGTAATGAACTGTTCAATTTTCAGGAACCGGATATTAACCAATTTCGACCTTGTACCAATGAGTTATGTCAATGGATCTGTGGGCACATTGGAGCATCTTGTGACCAAAAGACGAGACGTATTTGCATGTGTAACACCCATCAAATGGTAGCTGGGTTAGGACGCAGGCCCGACCCGGGTAAGTTTTAGTTTTAGCTCTGGGTGGTGGTGTGTTTTGGAGTAGTTATAAGAATGATTTTAGCATTGATTCATAATGATTAAATATTTTTTTTAGGTGAATCCAATTGTAATATAATTTGTCGACGAAATCTGAATGACGCCCGTGTTTTGGAAATCAATTGGGATGTCCCGGCTCCACACTGGAGCGTGACCCACGCCAAATTTTGCGGATGTGTTAGACCTGTAAGAAAGTTGAAAGTTTAACAGATTCGACAATCAAAAATAATCTTTGAACTTATCCATCTGTAAATGTTTATACTTAGGTGACTCCAGCTGGACTTACTCATTGTGAAGGTATGACTGGCCGAGACGTGTGTCCCAAACTATGCAATAATACCAAAGCATACTGCACGAAGGATAAGTTTTGCGAGTGCTTTTCCCAACCCACTGTTAAAAATAACCCCCTTATTCGCGTGCCGAACGGAAAAGAAGCCGTCGAGTGTGGGGAAGTGTGCACCTCTTGGACTTGGCCGTTGGCGCATGACACAGATCATGTGCCCTATATTTACGATGAAGGTAGAAAAGAATGCGTACTTAACAGTACATGTCCTGAAACTGATACTACTCCATGGACACTAACACAGCCGGGGGCACTATCTGTAAGCATGGACGCTCTTGAAGAACGACCCGACAGTCCCAGAAAGTATTGTATATGTGTCAAATCGGACTTAGTGCACAAAAAGCCAGGCATCAGAATGCCGTTCACCCTGGAACCCCACCGGCTGACCAAGGAAGTTCAGTGCATTTTCAATTACACATGTATGGCGGTCGGTGAATCCCTCCATATCGTGGCTTAACTCAAAAATTGAAATGCTCCGGTATTAAATGGCATGGAGACGAAATTTGCACTGTTTTATGATGTCAGTGGAACAATTTTATGAAAATTTGTTGCTTATAAAGGGAAATAAAAATGGTTGTCAGTACTTTGTTACATGGTTGGTCTGTTATTTATATTTTTCATTTATAGTGTACATAACAATATTTACTGGAACGTTAAATTTTCTTTTTGTATCCTATTTGGAGTCGCTGGTCAAACCTAAGTCTTCAAAGGTTCCACATGTAGACCTATATCCAATTCAACCTGAAAGTAAACGAAAGATATTACAAAAATGAATTACAAAAAATTAAATTTAAAGAATTATCATTGGTGAAAGAAAAGAACGTATAGTCACCTTTTCTTTCCAATCATACCTGTCCCACCCAATTATTTCCCCGTTCCACGTCAATCTCTTCCCTCTCAATAAGGCTCCCTCCTCCCCCCACACGCTTCATTAATCGGCATAGAACCGCCCCCACGGTTTCTCCCCACCTCAACCAATGGCCTGATATGGGGCAACTTTGGCTTTGCATCCCAAGAGAAAAATAAATTTTGAACGCAATAGAGACAGCAAATAAATTATTATTAATCTTTCGTGTTCAAAATTACTTTGACGTAATGACGAAAAAATACCGCTGTCACTAAAACGACAGCGGTTCGAAGCCAACCTCACAGCATTCGCCACCGTTGAAGGGTCTGTGTTATTGCCATTCACCAACGCCTGTGGTGCCAAAGTGCCAACAGGTACTCCGCGGCGAGTAAGCCGAGTGCTTTCGGATTGGCGGTGCCAT